>JNDS01004891.1:0-34654 GCA_000697035.1 Rhizopus stolonifer B9770
CAAATTTTTATCGCGGAAAAATTTCCCAGCTGTCAGCTTTCAATCTTGTCAACGACCCCGCAAAGAAGGAGGTATTGCAATTTTAGATCCCAGTACTCAACATGCTGCTCTGCAACTTCGATGGCTCCAGCCTCTCTTACTCCCTTCAACCGATGAACCAATGTATGACACCTTCGTCACTGAACACTTACGGCACTGCCTTCGCCAGTTTGCCTGTACTAGCTCCCACCTCCTCCCTATCCTGTTTCCGGCTCACCGCTCAACCACAATTAAATCCTTTGGATGTTTCAAAAATCTATTCTCTACAATCGACAAAATTGATTATGACTTCAATTATGATGCTTTTAACAGTTTCTTGTTCAATGAAATCCCTCTGACTGTAGTGTGTCCAGATCTTGTTGCTTCGCATCTTGGCTTCCAAAAGAATTACTGGTCCGGATTGCTCGTGAAACACGCATACATGATCGATTCATCATGCCAAAAATTTCGTCGTCGACTGCCTCTCGCTTCTGACCCGTACCGCAACCGCATAAACAAATATTTTGATATACTCGCACTCTGCCAAGCTCAAGAAATCCCCTCTTTTCTTCGCTTCAAATGCACTCATGGTGACTTGCACAATAATTCATCCTCATGGATTATCCCGTCCATTTCTCCCTCATCCTTTGACTCCATTCTGGAGTCCTCACTACCTGATGGTACTCCAATAGTCTCTTTAAATACTAAATGGTTTCGTACCTCTCTGCTTCCTGATATATCTACTCTACCTGATTTCTATCCACGTTCCAACCATCAGGCTTGGCGTCGCTTTTGGGGTGCATCTTTTCCTCATAAAGCTCATACCATATTATGGCGTCTCTATCATCACAAGCTTCCTTGCAAAGGGTTTCTACATAGAATTATGCCAGCGCAATTCGCCGACCCTTCTTGTGTGTATTGCGGTGATCTAGATACTGAAGAACATTTTGTTTGGGCATGTCCCGTTAGACAAGAAATATGGCAAACAATCGCCAATCGATTTTTTACTGACCCATCAATGCTCACTTTTGCTCACATCGCTCGTCCTACCCCATCTGGCCCTTCCGTCATCCCACCTCTTTCTCTTAAGTATCTTGACATTATAGCTTGTGCTCTTCTGTCCATTTGGCAATTCCACTGGAAACTCATCTTTGATGATCAATTTTCTTGGCCTCAAGAGATCGCTGCTAGCGCCACAAGTCTTATAAGAAAACTCCACAAAGAAAACTCTACTCGCATTCAACATAATCCTCGGCCTTGTGCTTAAATTTCATCTCGCAACAACACACTCTTGTTTTCAAACTTATTCTTTATTCTATCTATTTCCTTATTATTTTATCTTTCGTCAACGGTGCACGCCTCTGTGCGACACCTAAATAAAATACCATTTACAAAAAAAAATGAATGTAAATTTAAAAAAGACTCTATCGATGCGTCTATGTATTAATCTTTGTTTATAAAGAGCAAAAATGTCTATTGCAGATCACGAAGATGTAACAAAAGCAACGGGGAAATAAGCTGGAGAAGTAAGCAACCCTATCCAAAGTCTTCAGGATTCGGAGGCTACAAAAAAGAGAGAATTCGTAAGTAACGAAAAAAAAAAAAAAAATACAGACAAAAATCCTTCTTACCATGTATCTAGTAGTATTGTTTAATAAGATATTTTATTCTCTTTTAATTAGCTTGAGAGCAATATTGCCTTGCTGTTCAAAGTAATCAGCATGTGTCTAAATGCCCTGAAAGTTTTCAAGAACACGCGAGGATATTCCACGTTTCACTAGAAACCAACGACAAAATTGTCGATCATTGTATATACAATTGTTGGCGAAGTAATCCTCATATGACTGCTAGAATCCTCAAGCTTTTTCGGTTAAACAACTGCACGAATTTTCTTTGGGGAGCCTCTTTGTCTAGTATATAATTTTAGTTAATCAAGTAAAAAAGGGTCAATGTTTTCTGATTTAATATAACTGCTTTTTCGGCAGAATATTATTTATCAATCCAAGTGCCGATCGGTAAATTTATGGTTGAATTTAATCGACTGAACAGATTCACCATGATAAGCCACAGTGTTTATGCTAAAGGGTAGGACAAGAAAAGCCGGAGTTAGCCTACCCCTTTATTTAGGTACAAATCAACTCCAAATCAAGAGAAGTTTTTCTTTCTGAAATGAATTTTAAACAAGTTTTTGAGCAAAACATCCATGAACCTTGGCGAGCATATTATGCCAATCTGAATAGACTTGACTCACCCCACCGAACCGAATCCGAAATCCAAGCCGAACTCACCAAAGTTTTACATTTTATCAACAAAAAGCAACGAGAAATAGATTCTCGTATTGCCTATGAGAACAGAAACCGAACCAGAGTCGAACTAGATGAAATCCTGTTGGACCTGAACGAACTTTCAAGATATACTCGTTTAAATTGCTTGGCACTTGAACCTTTTGGCGCTGACATACAACAACTAGACACTCAACGCTTTGATCCTGCACTGGTCAGAATCGGTCGGCTATTAGGGTCACCTAAAAAGATCAAGAGCACCTTTTGGGTAAACCCTGATCAACTTACAGAACTCAGGGCCAATCTACTCTTTTATTTACCTCCTTCTGATCCAGAGAGCATCTCTTGCACATATTTTGATACATCCTCTCTTGATCATTACAAGGCCTGCTTACAGCAAATAGATGCCAAGCCAGTCAAGGAACCACAAGCTGGATTAGAACCTATCTTGCAAGTCAAACACAAACGCGTTATTTTCGGAGCGGATGTCATACTAGATACCCAATTGGAATTTACCAGACTAGATACACAAGAAAAAATGGTCTTTCCTTATGCTCTGCTCAGCATCCATGACCTACCTGTCTGGTTAATGGAACTCGTGCAGCAGTCAAAATGGATATGTGAGGTGCCGCGGTTCTCAAAGTACATCCAGGGCGCTTCCTATTTCTGGAAATCTCCACTCACGCCATGGTGGCTGGACTACGCAACCTTGTTTGAGCGCACAAAAGAAGTGGGTTATCTCAACTACCAACTCTTGTATAGAACAGATAGACACACCCAATGTCATGTGCCACTTCCGACCTATATTCCGTCTAGCCCAATGACCTCCTTAATTAGCTCAACTATCGTTCCAGATTCGGCTTCCTTAGAAACAGTGGTCGGTGTTGCAGGTGAGGAGAAGCCACAACCACCCAAGAAGAAGCCAGGTGTGATTGAGCCCAAGGTATTCTTGGCCAATGAACGTACTTTTATCCATTGGCTTCATTTTTCCTCTACTCTGTTGAATGTGGCAGTGACTTTGTTAAACTTTGGCGATGGAGTGAATCGTACGGTCGGAATTGTTTTCTTTGCTATTGCTTTCATATTTGCTACTTATTCCTTTGGTTTCTTTCGATGGAGAGTGTATAGAATACTAAACAAACCACATTTGAGATTTGATGATATGTTTGGGCCTGTCTTTCTGTGCGTTTTACTGACTGGTTCTTTAGTGGTAAATTCAATTGGATTTTTTTTTTACAACGATTAACAAAAAAAATGTAGCTCAATTTTGTACTGAGATTCAACACACCAACACAAAGCAACACTTATTTGGGTGTTAATAGTACAGATAATTCCCTGTGAAACCATACAAAAAAGGTCGTCTGGGCAGCAAAATAATCCAAGACATGCTTAATTAGCTTGTCCAATAATATCTATTAATACACGTCATAAAAATATTTTAGGTAATTGCCTGGTAAAAAAACCTTTCTATTTTCCATTATTGTCTATTGGATGAATACCAATTCTGGATTCCAAAGCCCTTCTTTCTATATAAGCTATTTATAATTTTTTCTCTTTTTTCTCTTTTTCCCCTTTTTTTTCTTTCATGAAATTTGCAGAACATTTACAACAAGAAATCTTTCCGCCCTGGAAATTATCTTATCTGTCGTACGAGACGCTCAAAAGAGACTTAAAATCCAGACAATTGGACCACGCATGGAACCAAGAAGATGAGATTTCTTTTAAACGAATGCTCGAGAACGAACTCTCAAAGGTGTACGACTTTATCACAGCCAAGCTATCAGAATTAGAATCTCGCATCAATTACTGTGAACGAACCATCCAAACCTTTAAACAAACTGCCTGGTCAACCGAGGAAAACTGGAAGCTGATGGAAGATGCGCTGACCGAAGCACTATTTGACGTGAACGATCTGTCCACTTTCACTCGATTGAATTACATTGGGTTCCAAAAAATCTTGAAAAAACACGACAAACACACTCACCTGGATCTTCAACAATCCTTTGTAAGCTCTCTCAGACGTAAACCTCTGGATAAACAACGACTCGATCTAGCTTTGGCCTTTATCTCGGCCCTTCATGATCTCTGCAAACGTCGTGGCCAGCCTCGTGATGCGGCCGGCCCATTTGATGATGACCGCCAAGAAGAGGAAAAAACGCGGTATTGGATTCACCCGGACAATATGACCGAAGTCAAGTCTATCTTGATGCTTCATTTGCCTGTACTCATTCAAAACCCTGGACAAGACGCGTCTGTTTCTACTGTTTGTTTGGATAGTCCGGATTTTAGCATCTATACAAGTCTCTTACAACGCGACCCAGACGCTTCACCGGTTCGGCTCACCACGACTAGCCACGGCACGGAGTCCACATTATCTGCCGGTGCGTTTAAAATCCGATTAGATCACAAGGATATTGGCCCCTTTTTGGCAGGTGCTTATCGTCCCCAGGGGTCCAGCGAAATTCAAGAAAGCATCAAGAACTTGGAGCCTGTCTGTCGAATCTTTTACCATCGAACGACCTTTGGGGATGTTCAGGTAACCATGGATAGCGAGTTGACCTTTATTCGCGAAGACAATTTTTTACGCTCGAAACGTAGAGCTTCGGGAGAATGGCAAAGGCCGGTGGAGTATCCATTCGATTCTTTGCCCTCTAGCGAAATTTTGAGGTTCCCTTATGCGGTACTAGAGACCACCGCCGAAAGTGCTCCCGAATGGTTGGCCAAATTGTTGTCGTCTCATTTGGTGCATGAAGTACCCAGATTCTCTAAATATCTTCACGGAATCTCCTATCTCTTTCGCGATCAATTACCACTACTGCCCTGGTGGCTTTCTGAAATGGAGATTGATATTCGAAAACCACCCACCCAATTTGGTCTGAGTCGTAGCAAGTCCTTTAAGCCTATGTTAGATGGTCAGTATTCTCGTGCGATCGAGACCGAGCAATTACGCCTGAATTTGACCTCGGCAGAACCCGTCCAGAAGACAATGTTGGATAGAAACAAGTCGGTGAACGATTGGGAAAATAGACCACATCGGATGAAATCTACATTGGTTTCCAAAGGCGAAGATCCTTTGAATTATGGGCCTCTCAAGAGAACAGAAAGAAAGGAGGGTGCTCCTTTGGGTGAGGATGTCGTGTTTACAAGAGGAGATATTCGCTTGAACATGACAAGACCCTTTGAGAGTGCTAACATGTATGTCAAGGACCCTAATAATCCCAACGCGGTGATTCCTGTCAAAAAAGTCAAGGTAGAACCCAAGGTCTTTTTTTCAAACGAACGTACTTTTATTTCTTGGCTGCAGTTCTGTGCTTTACTGTTAAGCGTTGCCCTCAATTTATTGAATTTTGGTGATAAAGTCTCTCGCATTGCAGGTGCCCTGTTTATTGGTATTGCAGCTGTAGTGGCTATTTATGCTTTGTATCAATTTGAAAAACGTGCTTGGATGATCAACCGACAAATTGTGGGTCGTTACGATGATCTCTGGGGTCCTGCTGTCCTTTGTTTTCTGGTGGTGGGTGCCTTGGTTGTCAATTTTTATCTCCGTTTCCGTTAATTTTTTTAGAACTCATTGTACATAAATATATCATTTTACATTATTCAAATATTTCTACACATTTTTTTTTATTAAACAAAAACAAAGACTGCTTCATTTTTCTATGTAAGTATTGTGCACTAAATTCTGTACAATGTGTGCTTAATCGACTTCTTCCATCTTGGAGACTTCAGCGACTTCTTCAACAGCAGCTTCAGTAGCGGGCTCATCAGCAACAATGTCTTCTTCATCAATAGAAAGACCGAGAGAGACCATACGGTTGATACGGGTAGCGAAGGAGCTGGGGTCATCAAGAGAGAAACCAGAGGTCAAGAGAGAGGTTTCGTACAACAAAGTGACGAGATCCTTGGCAGTACGGTCGTTGGCATCAGCAGACACCTTGGACTTGAGAGCCTTGATGATAGAGTGGTTGGGGTTGAGTTCCAAAGTCTTCTTGGAAGCCATGTAGCTGGACATAGAGGAGTCACGGAGAGCTTGAGCCTTCATGATACGTTCCATGTTGGCAGACCAACCGAATTGACCGGTGGTCAAGACACAGGGGGAATCAGTCAAGATGTTGGAGAGAACAACCTTTTCAACCTTGTCACCAAGGATTTCCTTGACGGACTTGGTGAGTTCTTCAAATTCCTTTTGTTCGTCTTCACGCTTCTTCTTTTCTTCTTCATCTTCTTCAAGTTCAACACCGTCCTTGGTAATACAGACCAACTTCTTGTCTTCGTATTCCTTGAGTTGGGTGGTGGCGTATTCATCAATAGGATCGGTCATCAACAAGACTTCGATACCCTTCTTCTTGAAACCTTCGAGGAAAGGAGAGTTTTCGACAGCGACACGAGATTCACCAGTGATGTAGTAAATGTTCTTTTGCTTCTCGGGCATACGGGTGACGTAGTCCTTGAAAGAGGTCATTTCATCACCAGACTTGGTGGAGTGGTAACGCAACAAATCAGCGAGCTTGTTACGGTTTTGAGTGTCTTCGTGGATACCCAACTTGAGGTTCTTGCTGAAAGCTTCGTAGAACTTGTCAAATTGTTCCTTATCTTCGGCAATTTCTTGGAACATTTCCAAACACTTCTTGACCAAGTTCTTGCGAACAACCTTCAAGATCTTGTTTTGTTGCAACATTTCACGAGAGATGTTAAGAGGGAGATCTTCAGAGTCAACGACACCCTTGACGAAGCTGAGCCATTCAGGGATCAATTCATCACAGTCATCCATGATGAACACACGACGAACGTAGAGCTTGATGTTGTTTCTCTTCTTCTTACCTTCGAACATGTCAAAGGGAGCACGCTTGGGTACGTAAAGGATAGCACGGAATTCGAGTTGACCTTCAACGGAAAAGTGCTTGACGGCCAAATGGTCTTCCCAATCGTTGGAGAGAGCCTTGTAGAATTCGGCGTATTCTTCAGACTTGACATCTTCGGGGTTACGGGTCCAGAGAGGCTTGGTCTTGTTCAATTCCTCGTTCTCGGTCACGGTTTCCTTGATGGTCTTCTTCTTCTTTTCATCCTTCTTGTCATCTTCATCAGTGACTTCTTCAATCTTAGCTTCAGAGACGGGTTCTTCTTCATCATCAGAGACTTCCTTTTCAACTTCCTTTTCAACAACGAGTTGAATGGGGTAAGAAATGAATTCAGAGTGCTTCTTGACGATATCCTTGATCTTCTTTTCATCGAGGTATTCAAGCTAATGTAAAAAAAAAAAAGAGAATGAATATTTGCTACAACAATGAAACTAATTGTGCTTACTTGATCTTCCTTCATAAAGAGACGCATTTCAGTACCACGACCCAAAGAAGGGTTAACTTCATCACGAGTGATGGTGAAAGAACCGCCAGCAGCAGATTCCCAGATGTATTGTTCATCATCATTGTGTTTGGTAATGACTTGAACCTTGTCAGCAACGAGGTAAGCAGAGTAGAAACCAACACCGAATTGACCAATCATGGAGATATCAGCACCAGAAGAAAGGGCTTCCATGAAACCCTTGGTACCAGACTTGGCAATGGTACCCAAGTTGTTAACCAAATCGGCCTTGGTCATACCAATACCAGTATCACGGATAGACAAAATGTTGTTTTGTCTGTCAGGGGTCACACGAACAAAGAGGTCCTTTTCACTTTCCAAGACGGAAGGGTCAGTCAAGGATTGGTAACGGATCTTGTCCAAGGCATCAGAAGAGTTGGAAATCAATTCACGCAAGAAAATTTCCTACTCGAGAGTTTTAGATTTTCCCAATACACGTACGCGTCCCTGTTTTATAATCATTTACCTTGTTAGAGTAGAAAGTGTTGATGATCAAACTCATCAACTGAGAGATCTCAGCTTGGAAGGAAAAAGTTTCAGTTTCACCAGACATTTTGTTTATGTTTACGAAAGAAAAAGAAAAAAAAAAAAAAAAACAAGAAAACGAAAATATAAATTAATGGGGGGAGACCCAGGGACCTTTTTTTTTCTCCGACCAAGCTACTGGAAGATTCTACCGGTAAGGAAAAAGGTCACACAGTTATCCTTTCATCAAGTCATCAACATTCATTTATTTGGAACCTTGTTTTTTTTTGTCATTGATCCTTTGTGGCGGAATAATACAATGAAGTACATCAAGAATCAGTTAAAAAAAAAAGTTTTCTAGCACATTCGTGAAGGATAAGCCTCAATTTCGGTGACTAAAACTCACGTCATTCTTCTTGAAGCATCCATGAAGATCTTTGGTTTGGGTTTCTCGGTCATAGACTGGCGTTAAAGAATAAGTTCAGTCCATAAAGAAGTGTTGTGGGTTCATTCTTAGATACTGATCTATTATAATGGGCGACATTAAGTTATATAACGCGATGAAATAATAAACGCGTTATTTGCTTAAAAAAAAAAATCGATCCTATATCTTCAGGCGATAAACACCTGTACTGACAATGTACTGATAATGCACTGGCAATGCACTGCTGATATACTGGCAATGCGGTCTTCACTTTGTGTTTTCTCTCTCACTCTCTTTGTAATGCCAAAGAAAGTGTGTTTGAATGATTTTTCAGCTTTTAGCAAGTGTGCCACTTATGTCAATCTTTTACATATGCTATTCTATCTTAATTCTTAACAATTTTCACACTTTTTTAATTGTCCAATTGATTATATTAAACTTTCATTGGATATGTATTATTTATAAGAAAACAGGCACAAGAAAATATCATTATTCTTGACAAAATTGATCAATTGCTTTCAATAAAGTTTGTTCCCCTTTTGTTATAAACCGACCTTCTAAAGAATCAATCAAATCCATTTTTTCTTTAAAGAGAAATTATGCAGTTGCATAATATGACTAGACGAAAAAAAAAAAAAAAAAAAAGCTTATCTTGGATAAATATATTTTATTACCGAAAAAAAAAAAAAAAATTAGGCCTTGACAGCATACTTGCGAATAGGGAAGTGAGCCAACTTCTTTTGTTCACGAACAGTCTTCTTGGACTTTTCGAAAGGAGTCAAAGCTCTACGCATAGCACGGGTCTTCTTGTAACGGAGGTCCAAGGGAACGTACTTCTTCTTTTGATAGAAGAGAGCGAGTTGTTCACGTTGGGTTTGGTTGATGACAGTCAAGGCACGAGCAACGTTCTTACGAGCTTCGTTACTACGTTTAAAGTTAATTTCTTTCTCTCACATTTCATCTCAAAATAACCTACATTTCTTGGCTCTTACCACCAGCGACCTTTTGGACGCGGACGTTGGCAAGGGCTTGCTTTTGTTCATCGAGAACCTTAAGGAGCTCAGCCTTGTTCTTGTTACGGAGTTCGTGAGCTTTGATGGCAACCTACACAATCAATCAATAAACAAACTCTGGAATGTGGTAGTAGAATGAAGAGGGTTCTTTCTGTTTCTCTCAATCAGCTCATTTCTTTCTTTCTTTTTTGACTGCTGCTTTTGATGTCGTATCATTATCCTACTATCACTTTTTTTTTTCATTTTTTTGCTGATATTCTAATCTACGTTGCTGAAGCTGAACAATCAAGAGAAACAAAGGCCTCCCTCCCCTCTTTCCACTAATGATATAAAGGGATGGATGTATCTTTACCATTTTTATGCTTCAAGAGTAAGAGGGGGATTTCTTGTTTCCCTTTGCTTACTTGTTTTGGTGAAGGAATCTTTCACAAGTGAAAAATAAGCCAAGATGTAAGTCCGGACCGGACAGCTATACATGTTTGAGGCTATTCCTTCATACACACACACTCACCAAAGAAGTTATCCAAAGTAAGAATCCTCCCAAGGAAGAAATATGCATCCAACATACAATGATTAGGTCTTCCTCTTTCATCTTTTTAAGCAAATATGGTATATAAAAATCATCCATCTATACTATCGTCTTAACACTTTTTGCATAGGCTAAGCGTACAAAGAAGGTCGGAATTACCGGTAAATACGGTACCCGTTATGGTGCATCTCTCAGAAAGACCGTCAAAAAGATGGAAATCACTCAACACGCCAAGTACACCTGTACTTTCTGTGGTAAGGACGCCGTTAAGCGTACTGCCGTCGGTATCTGGAAGTGTAAGGGTTGTAAGAAGACCTTGGCTGGTGGTGCTTATGCTGTCTCGTAAGTTTTCATACAAAACAAAACAACAAAACATAACACAGTATATTAATCTCGTTTTTATGTGTAGTACTACTGCTGCTGCCACTGTTCGTTCCACCGTTCGTCGTCTTCGTGAACTTGCCGAAATCTAAACAGTTTTGGAAAAATAAAATAAAATTACACCATTTTTTATAAAAAAAAAAAAAAAGAGATCATTCTTCATCACTAAAAGTATTTATAAGAGAATCAAATGCCACGTCGTCATTGTCTTTTTCTTTTATGAATTCTTCATATTTTTCCTGCAAAAACTTTTCTGTCAGAAAATGACCTCCAGAGGCACTCATTTTAGCAGCTGTTTGAATAAAATAAGGCGAGGTATTCGGTGACAAGAGAAATTTGCAAATCTCTGTATATCCATGATTTGCTGCATACAAGAGTGAAATGTTGGCATTGTTAGGGAAACAAGGATCTGCTTTCCCTTGTTCAATCAAATACTGCACCAGATCAATCTTGCGTTGTTGAACGGCCACATAGAGCGGTGTCTCTTCCATGGCATTCAGCACTTGCACTTCACACTTTCCTTCCACCAACTTTTGAGTTACGTCTAGTCTATTCCAGGTCACTGCATAATGCAACACGGTCCCTAGCCTTGTTCGACCATTCACGTCTGCACCTGCTTCAATCAACCCCAACGCGGTCTCCACATGACCAAAACTGATGGCAATAGCCAAGGGTGAAAGTCCCCGCGCGTTGTGTCCGTCCAAAGGTATTCCTCTTTTGACTAACAACGGCACAGCATTGACTGTATTGCTACTGGCTATTAAATGAAGGAGTGAATTGCCTTCGTTATCTACTGTAGTGGGATCTACACCTTGATCCAAAATCATTTTTATGCATTCCTCTGAACCCGAAAAGACAGCGTTCATCAGGGGTGTATGTCCTAACTCGTCTATTGCGTCTACAACCGACCCGTTTTCAATCAGAATCTCGACTGCTTCTGAATGACCATGTGCACATGCAACATGGATAGGGAGCTCATGGTGAGGTCCGTTGGTCATGTTGATTTCTATACCCGGCTGAAGCAAAAGCATACGGAGTGCTTCGAGACTCTTGTTGTGTGCGGCGAGATAAAGCAAACCGTATCCTTCATTGCTGGATTGAGTGACATCGCCTCGAGATTTGATGTATTGATAGAGTGCTTTGACGTTCAAATGGGTCAAGGTCACATCGTCCCATATATTGGATACTCTACGTTTTGTACTGTCGGAGGTTTCGGAATTAGATGAAGGCCGTTTGGATCCAATAGAGCTGGTCATGTTTAAATAAACTATTATAAAACTGGAGAAATAAAGAGAAAATTTGTAATTCTTCGAACTCACTAAGTAAACACGGATTCTCATAGGGGCGGAGTTCTATGTAGGATGTGTGTCTAAAAAGCTTTTTGAAAGGATTTCTTTCTGGCTTATCTCATTGATAAAAAAAAAAAATTCTTATCTTCAAGACAACTTATTTCTTTCATGGTTTGTTTTCAATTGATAATCTTTCTGCGTGCGTTTTTTTTTTTTTTTTTTTTTTAAAAAAAATGTTTTAAGAGTTGGTCAAATCCTAGAATATATAGTTTTTGATCAATTTCCATCATCGTAAAAAAAAAAATTGAATTAGATTTTTGGTGGTAATTTATTGTCTCAATAGCAAACGGAAATAGAAAATACACGGCCGGTATTGGCACTTGTGTTAACTTTGATTGTTATCTCAAATTGATATATGAACATAATTGTAGAATATTCGTGGCACAGTGTGTGTAATTGACAAGGGATTTTCCTTCATTTCAAAAACTGACATGTGCTCTCTTTTTATTGTTTGATTTCCAATAAAACTACGCCATACTCAAACTGGACTAGTTCAACTATCCCAAGTTACACTTATTGGTATTATTTCTTGTGAAGCATTAAAACATAAATACTCTTCACATCTAGAAATACAATAAAATAAACAGCATGTAAGCTATAGCTAATACAGTGCATCATTGATACTTATTGAAGCTAAAATCTTCTTTCAAGAATTGTTTATAAAAAAAAAAAAAGTTGATAACAAGCCAAGGAGCAGGGTTGTAAATCAAAGTCAGACTGCATGATCAGGAACAAAAAGATGTAAGAATAGAATCACTTTTCTTAATCGCGATTGATTTGACAAATTCCTTTTAAAGAGATAATGTCTATAATCAATTAAATAATATTTCCTTTCTCAAACCATGACACTCATATTCGCTACATATATTTCTTTTTTTTTTTTTTTTGTAAAAAAAAAAAGGACTTGTCAAGTCGGAATTTCAACCGACTTGCATATCTGGGCAATATAAAGCAAGTCTTGGGTTTGCATAAGAAAATGAATGCAAAAACAAGAACAAAAAAAAAAAACCTAAAGATTGTATATTTTTTTAACTGTTTATCTCCCTCTTTCTTTTTTAGTTAAAAATTACAGATGACAGTTTATATCATTATAATACAAATGCAACAGCTTCAGCAAGAAATAGTTAATTGAACTTTTGCTCGGATCTGGTATCAACAAAAAAAAAAAAAAAAATATGCAGGTCCAGTCTATAAAATTATGCAGCTTTCTGAGCCTCAATAGTTAAAGCATTTATTTTAATTTCAAGAAACCTTTCTTTTGATTCCCTAACATACTTTTTTTTAACAGAAAAAGGACCAAAGAGATTACCAGTCCATTTTTTTTTATCTCAGATATACAAATTGGGCAGGTGTCAGAGAGTACGGACGAAAATATCACTTAATTTGTCTAACGTAGTACGAAACTCGGGTGTTTGTGTGGCGGTAACCACACGAAAAAAAAAACTCCCTGTCCAATTCTTTTTGATTATAAATTCCAGGACTTTTTTTTTTTTTCCTTTCTAAAAAGGGTCATTTGTCTAGAAAAGACATGCAAACTGGAAAGAATAATGCATGGTTGACTTCAGAGTATTTTAGATTTCAATTTTAAATTTATTTTACAGAAAATAATTTTTTTTTTTGCTCCTGTCTGTGATATTTTTTTTAAAAAAAAATTCGAGTGACATGCAGTCTTTCTGGATAGTGAATTCAATGACAAGATTAATTCGGGTTGTGAGAAAAATCAATTCACCTGATGACAGGAACAAAATCCGTGTTGTACAAAATGTAAATTCGTCTTTGCTGACAAATCAGATGTCTTGCTGCCAAGAATGTTTTGTAGGACAAGTCTTGACATCTTTGGATATATAAAAACACCAAAAAAACACAAGTAATGAATATTCAATTCTTGTTTAAAAATGGAAAAGATTCTGTTGTCGACGAATATAGCAGACCTAAACCAATGGACTATATTGTTTATGAAAAGCAGTTTCGTCTTGAAATGCTGAGCTCTCATACGCAGTATTTAGCTCGACTGCCTCTGAAGTACGAGAAAGAAGTAGAGATAATGCAGATGGAAAACCAGACAAAGCGTCATAATGATATCATTATCAGGGAGACATTATTTAAGCGAAATTATACACGCTATTCAGATCAGGACAAAGTGGGACTCTTCGAATTGATGTTTGAGAAGTGCCTGAGTGCGTCCGCCATTTCAAAACAGCTTGGGATTTACGTTTGTACAGCACAAAAAATGGGCTGCGTAATACAAGAAAAACCCTAACATTATTTTTGAGAAATGGAGAAAGACTGGCCGTCTACGTATTCTCTATGAGAAACATAAAGAAACTATTCTCAATTGCATTGGTGAGAGTTCTTCCATTGTCTTAGACAGAGTGATGATGCAGTTAAAGCAAACATTTACAGAATTAAAAGTACCTAGAACTACTCTGTTTGATTTTGTAAAATAATATTGCAATTTTTCTCTCAAAAAAAAAAAAAAAGTACCGCCTCAACTCATAGGACGGAATAGAGAAGAAAAGATTCAAGAGAGGTTGAATTAGATTCATAAATAGGAAAAACAGGCATGGATTTTACGAAAAGCTGTATTTTTCTTGACGAATCTGCCTTTCGTATAAATTTAATGCGTAGTACGACATAGTCAAAGAAGGGAACACCTGCAGTGGTCATCGTTCCGAAAAACGCATGCAAAATATGTAGAATCTCGCCTATTCCCCCTGAACTCAATTCAATTGAGCAATTTTGGTCGGTGGTTAAAAGTAAAGTAAAGCGTAACAAGTTCCTGAAACTGAAACACTGACGACAAGAATCAGTGGGGCTTCAAATAGCTTGAATCTGAGCGGCTTTAAAGGTTTCGTTCGGCATTCTCACAATTGCTTGGAAAAGTGTTGTAACAGAAAGAAACTTTGACAAAAGAAACACCTTCCTTGTATTTACTTTTGGCACGCAAACATAATGCTTTATGTCTTGAACATAGTTTTTTTTTTTTTTTTTTTTTTTTTTTTTTTTTTGGTATAAATGTAAGGGGTTACGCCAAAGGTAATACAGTAAACCAAAAAAAAAAAAAAATCTGGTGTTCTGTTGTAATACCAGCATAATCACGTCCTTTTTGAAGTCCAACAGCGACAGCAACGTACTTGGAAAGCGAAGCTTGCCTTAATGCAGTGCCAGGTAAAGTCTAAATTTCGTGAGATGAATGGATACAAGATGAGCATGCAATCCATTAGCTTGTATGTACCATGACGAGGGAAGTGATCTGACTTTGTTTTTCAATGTGCTGTAGGCTATTGTCAAAATTGTTTTTTTCTTCACGCATCAGCTTGCACGTGTCAATGTACAACTTGGACGCGGATCCGTCCTTAGCGATTTTCATGGCAAGTAAATCGTGTTCTTTTTTGAAAGAACTATACAACAGTCGAAGATCCACTTTAAATCCAACACAAGCTTCGCTGTATGTGCGCTTCCTAGCAATGACACCATGGACTGAATATGATTCTCCGGTCCCCATTTGCAAATGTCATAAACATCAACAAGACTCTTCAACAGTGGTGCCCACATTTGAACGATGAAATCATACTCTGTAAAGCAGTTGATGTTGTCAGATTTGGTCAGAAAGCGATTAGGTTTAATGATTTGAACAATAACGGGAATGATTTGCAGTAAATTCTGGGTTTCATTACGCTTGGTCATCAACAGCAGACTCACCAGATGTGGCCTTTCATTTCTTTAATGGTACTATTACCCTGGGAGACTTAAACTTTATATTGACCACGTCATATGAAGATATAGCTCCAATAATGGTGGTCATCTTCCCCCTTGTCGAAGGAGTCTTGTTATTGGCACGTTCCCCTTTTTTCGGCCATGTCAAAGAACGCTTCATATTAATATGAACACCGGCTGCATCTATATAAACACAGTTGCTCTCGAAACCCAGATCAGTGTTTTCTCATGGTTTAACTCAGTGGCATCTCTCTTCAATTTTCAGGACGGTTTCGCTCAACTGAGTGAAAGTGTGCTCTTTTCAGAGTTATCTAGCATTTTTCCGTTACAATCCCATAAAGAGCAGTTTTGGAAATCATTAAATCAGCAAACTGATTAAACAAGTTATCCATCATTTCATCTAAAAATAAACTGGGCTGCTTGTTAATAAGGCTTACAAGTTACTCTTTGTAAGTATCGTTGAGGATGGCTGGCCTTCCCATCTTTGCGCCACTCTTGGCTGCACACACCACTATATCTTCGTCGTTGTCCAAGCTTTCGCGCCTTTTCTTATACTAGTTATAAGAAGTGATTTTGGGAACCTTTATCTCTGCCGCAGCATTTCGAATAGACATTTTTTTTTCTCTCTTCTACTAACTAAAAAAAAAAAAAAACCTGTCCATATCTTTTTTCTTGTATTTCCTATGTGTCTTTCCAGTTGCTTTTGAAGTTTCGGATTCTACCACTTTATGATACTCCTTATCTTGCTCTACCTTTTCAAGAGGCTTGAGATCGTTCTACTGGTCGAAATTCGTAACGTCTCTTAGGAAAAGTTTATTTCATCAACATCCATGCTAATTTCAATAAATTGTTCTTCTTCTTCATTGAACATGTTTCTCATGCCATCTTCTTAAATGAAAATGTACATTTTAATTCAAACATAATTAGAAAAAAAAAAAAAAAACAGTAATTCTAAGAAGGTTCTATTTGGCTGCCCCAAATCAGATTTTCTTTTGTCCCAAAATGATTTTTAAAAGTGTCCCCAAAAAAGGTGTACGGTGCTTTCAAAAAGCAATGTCGCAGCCAATTAAAAATGCTATCGCTGGAAAATCAAATCCAATTTCGCGTTTTTAGAAATCGAAATCGTATTTTTAGCAATCATGTCGCTTTGCTTGAAATGGTGTCGTGTCACGATGATATTGCACAAAATCTAAAAACAGAAATAAAGATATAATGCCAATGGTTATGCAATATCATCGTGACACGACACCATTTCAAGCAAAGCGACATGATTGCTAAAAATACGATTTCGATTTCTAAAAACGCGAAATTGGATTTGATTCTCCAACAACATCGTTTCTAACTCTCCACCTTTTACAAAAAAAAAAAAACATAAATTTAGATTTTTAGGGTCACATATTACAACAATCTCTAGAATGTCGCATAAAAAAACAGTACAAAAGTCAGCCTAATAAAAAGATCTGCAAATTTTTTTTCTGCTCATGTTTACAAGAAAAAAAAAAAAAAAAAAAAAAAACTCCATTTTAGTCCCTTTTTGCATAAAATGTCAAACCTATTGTCTCTTTTTACATCTAAGTTCAATTTGGTCTTTTTGAGGCGATTCTCCCTCCTGTTTCTTTTCCTTTGTTAAAACATAGTTTTTTTTTTCTATCCATATACATACACACATTAGGGTTTTCGTGAAAAAAAAAAAAAAAAAAGCACCAAACCTTTTTGGGGTTTCGTAAAACTTTAACGGAATCGGCCCATCTTCCAAAAATGGAAAATAACAATGTCACTTCTTTAAACCATAATAATTTTTCTTTAAAGAAAAAAAAAAGTTGAACTTGAAGGCTTTCTTGTGAATACTTTGATAAAGACGAGGCTTTAAGATTTTATTAATATGATATCTATTCATTAATATTTTTTATTTTCAGTCTTTTCCTCATGTACAAGAAGTGCTTGTGTAATTGACAAAAAAAGAAATAGAGTTTACGATGTGTACCACACTTATACAAAATAAATTTTTAGAAGAAACTAAAGAAACAAAAATAAAATAAAACAAAACAACATCTCAAGAGAAAAAAAAAGTGAAACGATATGCCTTAGTATTCGGTGTTTAATAAATAAAGAAGAAAAAGAAAAACAGTTTCTCTTTTAGGAAACCTTTTTTTCTAGAAGAACAATAACATGTATGCAGATAATGTCTAGAAACATCTATTCCTTCGCGCGAGGATAGCCGAAAAGAGAAGGAGAAAATGAAGAATAACATAATTGAAAGGGGTTTTATTATTTGCATAACCATATATTTTAGGAGTAAGGGTAATGATAAAGGGAAAAAAAAATGACTGGGGGAGGCATATACATTGTTATTTTTTTTTTCTTTTTTCTTTTCTTTTCTTTTTTTTTTTTTACATATAAATTCTCATTCTCTTTCTTTTTAGACGTGTCTATTTTCTTTTTGGTCTTTTTGATTTGCCCCTCGTTCGATCATGACTAGTGCGACGTTTATTTTCAGATTCTTTCGACAAAGGAGACCTGATCGACAGACCCTCATCGTTGATCAATTTACATCTTTCGTTTTCCAAAGCCTTCATCTTTTTGTCGAGCTGTTTTAACTGAATTAGCAATTCGTCAATCGCGATTTTTATCTCCTTAATCACATCTGAGCTGTAACCATAATATACAGTTGAATCTGGATTATTGGTACTTTGTGTATTCAGTGTGGCCTGGCGAAAAGCTTGTTCGATCGAAGTATGAGGCGTGTCTGCTGAATAGGCGTTACGAACTGAATCAAAAATGATGGAAATGATCGTACATTCATCGCTCAAATAAGCCAGTTGGTCTTCTATTAAAACAATATTTCGTCTTTGTTTTGACTCTTTATTTTCTTTAGTTTGACTGCCTCTACTACTACTGCTGCTGCCAACGCTGCTTTGGTACCATGAATACCATACATGGGGTGATAGTTGTCGGGTATGAACTGGCCATGAAGACCAGCTATCGTTCATATCTACGTTGGGGTAACTTGGATCTCTTGAATTATTACGATTACTACCCATTGAGCATAGTCAAGAATTAATCCAAAAGAAATACAAAATCTGGATTAAAAAAAAAAAAAAAAAAAAAAAAAAAGAAAAGAAAAAAAGCTCCAAAAAAAAAAATAAAAAAATAAAAAAAATAAAGGGTCTATTAAAAAAGCGCTTTGTGTTATATAGTCAAAAGATTTTTTATATCTCCTTTAAGATAAATATGCCTATTACTGTTATACCAATGCTTACAGTGGTTAAAACAATGTTTCGTCCAAACCGTGATTTCGTCCATGTTATATGGCCTTTTCTCTTCTTTTTTTGCCTTTAAATATCATACATGAATGAACGTATATAAAGTAAAAAAGCCATATGTAACTTTCTCAATTTCCAGATTAGGAGGACGGTCCGCATGGCGTCATAGTCAATAGTGCCTTTTCTATGATCGTGCATACAAAAAGACATTATTTTCCTTTTTTAATACATATAGCATCCCCAACCATTTCATTGAAGTTCTCAGGATAATAATTTTTCGCCCTTTTATGAATAATCCAATACATTTTGATTTGATTTCACTAGAGCGAAGCACTTTAGCTTGAATTAACCAAACTGGTTACACAAGCCCTTCAACATCAGGTCAGTTTGTTTATCCAGTCAGTTACCGTGCTTTCTATGCAGGGTGAATTTTTGTTTTTCTCAAGGCCATATAACAGTGACTGACAATTACCTGATTTCAAGGATTTTTTTTTTTTTTTTTTTGATCTACCAGCCCCCCTTTCATATCCAATATGCGGTTATTCAAGTTAAATGAAAACTTTCTAAGTTTAGATGAAGGAGTGGGGGGGGGTGCTGTATGAACAGAAAAAGGAATTGGGTGTTCATTAATCTTGTACCCCCCACACTAAGGGCTTTTTGAAGTTTTGGACACGTGTAAATTGCAAATCATTTTTTTTTTTTTTTTTTTTTGAAAATCTTAACTTTATTTTTTCTTTGTAAGTAACACGATTCCTAAAAAAAATATGATCTTTCCGCGGTTCTTTACTTTCCAAAACATCCAGGATTTAACAAATGCATGTATGCGTAGAGAGATATTACTACAATACATACATACATACATACATACATACATATATATATATATATATATAGCAGCTATAAAGCACTTGGCATATCACATTTTTTTATACAAAAGAATAATCTATTGTATAGAGTTTGCCTTTTATTACATTTAGAACGCTTTGTTTTTAACTTCGCTGAACATCAAAAAATTGACGTTCGGAGATAACGTTTCTCCCTATTGTTCAATGCCAAATGCATATAAATGGCCGGGTCTCATTCTAAAGTGATACTCTTGGTGCTACAGTACGCTAAAAAAAAACCCCTTAAATGGTTTAATTATCAACATAAAGTGTACAATTTATGTAGAGGACGAACCCTTTTTTTTTTTTTTTTGTTAATTGCTTGCTAATTAGAACTTAAGCCTCCGTTTGCCTTTCAGTTGAGGATCTAATTAAAAAGATGAAATGAAGCAAATCGTGTCATTTGTAATTATAGGACATAACTCAGTTCTTAAAAGTATAGCCTGAGTGATAAGAAGCGGGGACTTGAAATTAATGCCCTTTACCTCTCTTTCTTTAAACCATGTGTCTTTTAAAAGAAAACAAAGAAGTTCAGGGTATCTGGTTCGCGTTTGAAATCTTAATAAATAAATTTACCAAAAAGAAACGTTAAGAGTTCATGTTTAATCAGCTTTCAAATTTTTAATTTTGTCCCATGGAAGCTACAGATATCACTATATAGGAAATTGACTGTACCAAAACACAAATATCAATACTACAAAAGCATATATTCATTAGTAAGCGAATAATTTTATATAAAAAAAAAAAAAAAAGAATTATCTATTTTTTCATATTTATAATTTGTGCTGTCAAATACTTGTCAAATACTTTTTATTACCGAGAGTTATTTGATTTTGAAGTGTGTCTTGATATAACCGGTTTAGGTGACAACTTCACCAAATAGTGTTTATCAAACCGAATTTTGGGCAAGTACATGATTTCCAGGTTAATTTTATCAAATTTATGATACAATTTTTTTTAAATGTTCAATTTGTCGCAAATGAATTAAAGTGTGCCACATGAGTATTTATGGGCTTGTATTTTTAGAAGTTTTTTTCCGATGTTTCTATTGATAAAGTGTTCCACTTTTATTACATCTGACAGTTATAATCGCACAATAACTTAAGGAATACTTTTCAAAAAAGTATCCGTTTATTAAAGAAAAGTTAGGTTATAAAGGCCTACATATGCGGCTTAATTTTTACGCCACAAAAATTGAACAAAATGTTTAATTATTGATCAACAGGAAAAGCTGTTTTTTTTTTTTTTTTTTTTTTTTTTTTTTTTTTTTTGTCACTAAATGAAACACAGTGATTACATTTCTTAAGAGATTTATGCAATCCTTGTGTTTGGATGCTGTTCTAATTTTCAGCTATATTTTTTATATTACAAACACGTCAATTTCATGCTACTGAAAAGGCCAAAAGAATAAAATAAAATAAAAAGAAAAAGACCAATAATACAGCTGTTCAAAACATGACTTTTCCGATTACAACAATAAAGTCTAAACGTTCCTTAATTCTTAATTAAATGTTGAACTAAATTTGTTAATAGTTTCCAACAAGCTCCAAGGTATCTTTGATACAGAAACAAAAAAACCTTATATTTTGTTTATATAACCTTTGACTTATAATTTTTTTTAAAAAAAAAACCAAAATAAGTGTGCGCTCTTTCAACACCTTTTCATTTTTTTTTTGTAGTGACATGTTCTCTTCTGGACGTGTGCAATGCAATAGACTGTTTCACTTTTATCAGTCCATACAACCTTACAGTACCTCTGCATTCCGCCGTCATGTCTACCGAGGCCAACTAAATCAAGCAAAAGCCGCCTACGAATCCCTTCCACCTTCACCTATCGATCGTAATCTTCTCAAACGACTCGTTCTTTTAGTACGCAATGGAGGCACCAAAAGCGACCTCGGCTTTCTTCAACAACTTTTGCACGATTTACCCAACCGATTCCAACAACCTTTGACTCATTTTGAATACAACGCATTGATCTATGCTTATGGTGTTCACCAATTACCCAAAAAGGCACAAGCCCTCTTTGAAGAGATGAAACAATCGGGTATTCAACCCAATATTTACACTTACAATACACTCCTTCAGGTCTATAAAGAACGTGGTGAACTCGAACAAGCACAGGCTTTGTTTGACGAAATCAAGGAACCGGATACCGTAACTTATAATACCATGCTTCAACTCTGGCTTCAGACAGGCCATAAAGACCGCGTCTTTCGACTTTACGACACCCTCAAGGACACGGGAGATGTTTATACCTATTCAATCATCTTAGATGCTGCGATACCAGAAAATCCAGAGGTGGCACAATCCGTTTTTGATAAACTTATGATACGCCAAGATCTGGACACAACCGCAATGAATACAATGCTGAGGTATCGAGCGGATGAATTGGAAGAAAAACTGGCACTTTTTAATCGTCTAAAACAAAAGTGTAAGCCGGACCGAACGACGTTTAATATTTTGTTGGATATGTGCCTCAAAAATGGGAACCCGGCTAGAGCCTTCATGATCTACAGAGAAATGAAACATGAAAGGATAAGGCCGGATCTAATCACTTATGGTACATTGATTCACGCAGAGGCCCGCGGCGGAACTCTAAAGGGCGCCTTGGATTTATTTGAAGAATTAAAAAAGAGAATGAAACCCAATCGACGTATAGTCAACAGTTTGGTCAATATGGCTACTCTGGCTACCTCACCTTCACAATTGGATCGATTGTTATCAGTCATCAAACCCTACGAAGGCCAATTGGATACTATGGCTTATAATATGCTGATAGGTGGTTTAGCTCAGTTTGGTCGGTCTGAACAAGTGCAGGAGATTTATGACCGCGTCTTTCGACATGAAAAGCCAGATATCGCGACTTTCACTCATCTCATCTTGGCTTATGCCAATGATAACTGTGTGGATGACGCGCTCGAGATCTATCAGGTGCTAAGAGAACATCATCACCAGGAAAAAGCTAAAGTACGACTAGACGCCACTTTTTACTCGACCTTGATCGCTTCACTTTCGACAGTCAAAGAAGATAACAACGAGCGACTGTTGGCAGCACTGGTGCTATTTAATGATATGCGATCCTTGGGCATTCAGCCCTCTGCACACACCTATACAGCTATGTTGCATGCATGTGGACAGTACCGCGATGACTATGTACTCGAGCATGTCTATGGGCTAATCAAGGTCGATCTCTATCTGGACCCAGACATTGGAATCTACAATGCTCTAATGGACGCCTACAACCGGACAGGCGACGGAGAGACGGTATTAGAAATTTGGCAGCAACTCACCACGTCTTCTGAAGTTGTGATAGATCCCACCACGGTATCAATCGTATTTGACAGCTGTGGACACAACGGCCACTTTGACCGGGCAATATCCATCTGGCGCTGGCTGCAACTCGCTGGATTCAAGCTTAACACAAACAACTACACTTCTTACATCGAATGTCTCTGTCGGATACCGGGACGTGCGGGGTTTGACCAAGCGCTCGAGGTCGCACGATCCATGTCACGTCCAAAACATGTACGCCCGGGCCAACCCATGATAGACCAAAAGACGATCAACACACTCCATTCGTTTGCAAGGAAAAAGGGGATTTCAGATTATTTTATTCTTTAATTTTTTTTTTTTTAAAATAAAGAGCAAAACGCGTCTACTCTGTCCTCGAGCCATTCCCATCGTTTCATGCCCACAACCCATTCAGTCGGTAACTGACTGTAACCCAATCTTGCGCCCAGGATGGCACCGGCTGTGGTCGCGTTTGTGTCCGCTTTGCCACCTTGCATGATGACCTCCATCATTAGCCGCTTGAAATAATCCGGTTCTTGCTCTGCCGGAATAGCTCGGGTGAAACAATAGAGAGCAGCGCCTAGTGAATGAAACACATCATCTGTCTTGTCCAACTGTAGACTGTCGAGTGATGATGGCTCGGAACAGACCAGTAGTGGATAGAAATATTCTTGATTGACAGAGCCCTGGAAGATCTGTCGGTTAGTCTCAATCACATCACGGACAAGTACTTGAAGCGTTTGATCGGTAAAACTATCAGCGGTAGGTTGTAATTGAATTTCTAAATCCTGGCCCCGAAGAATTCTACAAAAGCGATCAGTCTAACCAACTGGAATACTCTTTTTTCTTACCTGGCAATCAAGATGGAAATCACCAGACAGGATATCATACAGCGTGGATCTGGGTGTGTCCATTGACAGATATTAGTGGTATTCTCAATAACACTCGTACCATCCCAGAATTTCAAAACACCCAACAAGGGCGCGCGAACTAAGGCACTTGTCTAAACAGTATGTAAGCTAACCAATAAAAATAACTGACTTACACTTTGTTCATTATAATCAGTGGCTCTTGTCAAAAAGTCTTTCAAATGAAAATATCCCTTGTTTTCCATGATGGAATCAACAATGAGCAGGATCTGTTCTGCATCATTTCCAAAATCACTAACAAAAGGTTAATACATGGTTTTGAGTAAAATCTATCTTTTACTTTTCATCAAAGGAGGATCTATATTCATCTCTTAGAAAGGGCGTCCCTTTGTCGTCCATGCCAAATCGTATGGGCCCCGCTCCGTAAATGTCCTTAACCTGATCTTTCGATAAGCCTTTGGTGGCAATAGCAATGCTGTCTCCCAAGATAGCCCCTAAAAGACGGTTAATATTACAGACCTTGCCCATACAACATACCAAAGATTAAGCCTTTGATCTTATCAATAATAACTGAATTTTCAATATTTGAACAACCTGAAGGAATATGCATGACACAAAAAAAAAAAAAAAAAAAAAAAAAAAAGCAGAAAACACAAATTATTTCTAAAAAAAAAAGAAAAACTTGTTTTAAAAGTCATCAAAACGTGTGGTTTATTTTACTGTTTTACAAGGTTGCATGATGTTTCTTTGTCCAAACGGGCTTACAATATCTTTACCCGTGCTCTTGTCTTGAACGTGTTTACCCGTGTGTACGTACTATAAAGGTTAATTTTTTTTTCGTTTGAATTTTTTTTATAAATAAAAATGGGAAGACTAGCAATCATGTATTCAATACCAGCCTGTGATAACAAAGGAGGGAGAAATAAAGAAATAAAGAGAACAAACGAACAAAAGGAGTGGATGAACAAGTCATCCTAGCCCATGAGCCTCTTTACCACACCCCACCTTACCCCAATAAAGAGCATACTGCAATCACTGGCCAAGGTAAAGAAAAAACAAGGCCATGTCTTCATGTTGGAAAAAATTGAATAAAGATGCTTTGTGATCTATTTGCAAATGGAGTTACCCAATTGCCTATATTATCCTTACTCATTCATTTGAGGCAAAGGATCTGTCGGACTGCCAATTGCCGGGGGTTATTTCTTTTGTTTTACAAAATTTACCAACTTGTGGTTTAAAAAGTTGCACAGAGACCAACAAATAATAAATAAACAGCTTCGTCTCTTCTTTCTTTTTTTTTCTTTTTCTCTATGTCGCTTGAGCCCACTACCAATAAGCGTATTGCACTTCCAGTACGTGTAGAGCCTAAAGTGTTTTTCGCCAATGAACGTACCTTTTTATCCTGGCTTAATTTCACTGTCGTTCTCGGTGGTCTTGCGATGGGATTATTGAATTTCGGTGATAGTGTCGGACGTACATCCGCTGTTATATTTACGGTGATCGCAATGGGTGTCATGCTTTATGCGCTTTATACTTTTCATTGGAGAGCGACAAAGATTCAAAAGAGAGAGGCCGCTGCTTACGATGATCGTACAGGCCCTACTATACTCTGTATATTCTTACTCATGGCCGTCTTGGTGAACGTCTGGCGTAAGTCAAAAACATACATACAAAACGGGAACTAACACTTCTTATATAGTACGTATGGGACACAAAAAACATGATGATTTCTATTAAATAAATACGTGTGACCTTTTTTCCTTTCTCCCTTTTTTTTTTTCTCTCTCTTTCTCTCTCTCTTTTACCAAAATGACAGATAACAAGAAAAAAGGACCGTCGAAAAAGAAAGAAAAACAACTGGCAAGAGAAGCTGAAAAGAGAGCAGCTGTCTTAGCCGGATTCCACGCCTATTACGAAAAAGAATGGGGAGATCGTTGGCCGACACTTTTTGAATCCCTCAAGGAGCCAGTGAGACATTGCATGATGCTCAACAAACATGCTCACGTACAAGATATGAAAACAAAACTGGAACCCATTCTTTCCGATCTCACCATGCTCGATTTTCTTTCGATCCCTTGTTACGCCTCCAAGAGTCGTTCACGGTTCCCACAACCTTCAAAGGACAGTAAGAATGTGACGGATTATTATATTTTGGACGCTGGGTCGGTTTTGGCTACAGAGGCTCTGGATGTTCAACCAGAGGATCATGTCTTGGATATCTGTGCTGCTCCAGGGGGAAAAACTCTCTCGATCTTACAGCGTCTTGGTGAGTACGGAAGATTAACGTCCAATGAGATTGCGTCGGATCGAAGAAGAAGACTGAGACAGGTCATCGAATCTTATTTGCCTCAAGAGGTCATGGCAGAGGTCAGTACTGTGGTCGGAAAGGACGGTACAAAATATTATGGTGAGCCAGAACAATACGATAAGGTCTTGTTGGACGCACCTTGTTCTTCAGAAAGACATGTCTTGCATGATGAAAAGGAATTTGAACTCTGGACTGCCAGAAGAACTCAGATGAATGCCAAGCGTCAGCTGGCTTTACTCAAGGCGGCAGTGCATTCGGTGCGTGTGGGTGGGCTAGTTCTTTATGGTACATGTTCAATCAGTTCCTTAGAAAATGATAAAGTAATTGAGAAAATGATCAAAAAGGGAAAAATCCCAGTTGAATCCGTAAAACAGAAATGGCCTGTGGGTGAACGCACAAAATGTGGTTGGATCATGCTGCCTGATAAAACAGAAGGCTGGGGTCCCTTATATTTTGCATTGCTAAGACGAACAGGCGTTTCAAAAGACGGTGCGGAGGAAAGTGATGAGGAATAAAAAGTGTTTTTATATCAGTTTACAAATATCAGAACTTAATTGGACCATCTTGTTCTTGATCTCCCCTTGTTTCTTCTTTGTCTCCAGCATTTGTTCAATATCAAATGCGGACAACAAGCTACCCACTGAAGATTCCGTAGGTGATAAAAATAACAATTTACCAATCGTTGCCAATAAACGATGTACTACGCGCTGTTAATACCAACACACTTTTTTTTTTTTTTTTTTTTTTTTTTTTTTGAAGCTCACCAATCTCTTCATCTTTTTCTTTGCTTAAAGCATCTACTGCTGCACTGGCTAATTCTACAATCCAGTCGTCATCTTCTTGTTCGGCCATACCAGTCCATATACCTTCTTCCTTCTTGAGTCGTTCAATCGACACATTGTTGGAGCAATTATAAGCCAAAGAAGCTGCTGCCTGTCTAATCTGTCCGTCCTCTGATAACAGACTGGTAATAAGCAGTTGAGTCAACTGCAATCTATAAGAAGCATCTAAATTCGATGTGAAGTGGGTGGTGGAAAGGGTCGAGTCCTTGAACAGATTGCAGGCCACACGCAAGACCATGATCCACGTTGCTCTATTTGGCTTCTTTTCTACCAACTCTAGAACTCTACCCAGTTGCTCGGCTATCATTTAATCAGTTTTACATCAATCACACATCCAGAACTTACGATGTTTGGTGTAAAAATGAGAGACTTGTTCATGAACAAGCAATGATTTGAAAATATCTAAAAGTGGAAACCATTGATCACAAGATAATTTGTCCAACAAGTTGTCAACCAATGAGCTCCAAAGACTAACATCGAACGACTGTTTCTTCTCGAGAAACTGTCGACTTTCTTGAAGGGTCTTGTCTTCTGTTGGGCTCAAACTAGCACCCGAAAATTCTTTTAATTTGCCATAAATGACATCTAATTTACCCACGTTGGTGTAAAGGATAGGTACAGTGGGTTGATGAGGAATTTCTTTTAAAAGTACTCTTCGGTGTGGATGAGCTATCATAAATATTTTTAACTTCAGTTGTTCTTTCCAGAAAAAAAAAAAAAAACTTACGAGGATAGGCTTCAAATAACAAAATGTCCAATTGACTCTTTAGTTCTGCATAATCAGCACCTGAGAATTCCGAATACTTTTTGCCCTCGAGATAAAAGTAAAAAGTGGGTACTCCTCGAATAGGATACCGTTGAGCATCAGGTGCTACTGATAAATCGAGCAAGACACCCAAGACTTTGATACTGTTTGACTGTCCGTTTTTCTCTTCTACCAATTCCTTGAATTTGGGCTTGATCATCTGACAAGGTCCACAGGTGGGTGAGGTAAACATGACAACTACTGCCTTGTATTCGGATACGAATTGTTCCATTTGTTGTGCACTCTGTACAGATTGGATTGCTTGTCTTTGCATCGGTGCTGCTGACATGGCTGCGGCTGAAAGTCCTTGCAATAGTCCAGCCGTATCTGCTGTAGGTCCATCACCTTGTAAAAGACGCTGGATATCTTCTGAAGGTTGAATAGGTGCTACGGCTGCTGGTGCAGTAGGTCGAAGTTGAGATTGTCCAAACATGTTTTCAATCATTGGTAAAATCGATTGTCCAAAAGGTCTATAAAGAGGAAGAGTTGAGTAATGACAGTAGATTAAAAAAGAGTTGTACATAGATTACGTGTTAATCACATCAGAAGGTAATCCGGTAATATGCGCAGGAATGTTTTCCCCACATAAAAATTGACATAAATCGTTGGAAAATGTATTACAGTTAAAATCTAAAAGGTGGTATTTTTCAGCACTATTGAAAACATTAGACATAGGATTCAAAATAAATAATAATAATAATAAAACTTGCGTATAAACAGATCGAAGACTATCCACGTATTCAGTAACTACTTCTTCTGGTAAATAAGTTTCTCCAATATCAATCACCTGAAGAGGTTGACCATGTTGTGTTGTTCCTGGACTGGCCATCATAACGCCTTGTCCATAAAAGATTTCCTTTCCATAAATGACGACCGACGTATGCCATATTCCATCTGTTTTCAAATCAGCAAGAGTTTCAAGGCTTTACCTTTTTTTTTTACCAATTTGTTTTCCAGTAAGGGCTAATGACATGGTTTTGGCCAAACCCTGAGATAGATCGTATACATGAAGTTTAACTTGTTCTGACATTAAAGAAAAAGAAGTTTTTTTTTTTTTTCCTTTTTTTTTTTTTCTTTTTTTCTTTCTTTTTCTTTCTTTTTCTTTCTTTTTCTTTTTCAATGCTCAATCAAGTAGAAGATTTAAACTACGCTCGATGTATAATATTTGCTAAATTCAAGTCTTGAGGTTGTTCCTCCATCGTCAACATTGCAGCATGAAGATATGGAGTTGTTGTATTTTGGATCTCAAACCAATTTATTAATCGCAACTACAGAATTTTGATTGAATTCGTGAGCAAATGGTAAAAGTGAATGCCAATTTTCTTCTAAAAAAAAAAAACCTTACAGTAAAAAGGTGCACCATAATATGCATCTAATGCTAATTGATGCAGTGAGATCAATGGAAATATCTCTCATAATTGGTTGGCTGTATAAAAATTATAGATTTGTCAAGGAAATTCCTATTTTTAGAAACAACAAACTATTTGTAACTTACTGTAGATGTTCCGATAAATACGATGTCAAGCTGGTTTCTAATTCTTCAGTGAACAGATAAACACATTTGAGAGACCTAATTATAAAAGGGTTTAGTTGCGTATATTTGACAATACTATCATACTACAAACTTATAATAGCCGCAGATCAATCGAACTCTTGATAAGATGTTTAAAGAAAAAATAGTAATAAAATTGAAAATAGGAATATTAAGACGGAATGCATCGCTTTGTAATTCTTTTATTAACAAAGTAAGGAGAAAATCATGAAAAAAAGAAGTTGTTCTTTAAGTAGGATCCTGGTGAGTCAAAATGCAGGCGCGTTTATCGTAACTGATATAAGGTTTTACCCTTTTTAAATACACTCGTTGGTGGTTGATTGTCAAGTAACACTTCCCGCCTTCAATGATTTCTTATCCACAAAAATCGTACACGAGACCGAATCCTTAATTGTGTTTAGTTAGAAATGAGATGTCAACCTGCCAACAGAAACCGACCTTTTATCATCTAAACAGGTGCTCGAGGTGACTAAGGTAACTAAAACTTGTGTACTGATTACCAGCTTGGGTCCATCATGTCCTTGCAAAAATATGGTCCATACACTAGAATATAAAGTCTTGATTGGAGGAGGGAGCAATATTTTGTGGGGTCTTGTTTTCCGCCTTCTAAAAGGTTTGTGGTGCAAGTCAATGAATTTAGCTCAGCCATAGATATCTATGGTTTTCAAAAGGATGGCCTCGGATAAAACAACTACAACCTCCCCTCCTCCCGTTCTTGAGGATAGAATCGCCAATCGATGAAGTTAGGGTATTTCCAGTCATAAACTTGCATCAATCACGAATAATTGCTTTCATATCTTTCGATACCAATGTTTTCATCAACATTCATATCGCTACTATTGTCATATTCACTGTGCAAAAAAAAAAAAAAAAAAAAAAAAATTGAATCTAAGTACACGTCTTCAAGTGATAAATCTTCAATGTATGCTCTAAATTAATTTAGATCATGTTGAAAATAGTTGCAACACGGACAAACATATTTAATCAAGTACACCTATCTGTTATTATCAGTCATAGTGAAGCTGTCGATTCTGTACCATGAGTTTTCTTTTGTTGCTGAGGGCTACGTAGTTGTTTCAGTCCTGATGTAGTGTCGCCGTAAGCTTTTTCTTGGGGCTAAAATCAACAAAACCGAAATCATCAGAGATTTTGATGTTTACTCGAATGGTTGCTATTTGTATCCTAAGAACAACAAAAGCCAAACGAGATGTCCCCATCATTAGTCTCTTTTGGAACATGTTATGCATAAAGTTCAAAAACTTGGTCAAAAAGGCTAATCGGCAGTAAAAAAAAAAAAATCGGTTGAGGTCTACAGTGGCAAGGTTCGTTTGATGGTTTTAGCTGGTGACATGGTAAGTTCCGCTCGGCATGTTTCGTATTATGGTTGTCATGTGCGCAATACCAAAATGAGAGAGTAGATGGAGCTATATGTTTTTCTGATGGTGTTCCAAAATACGGTTGTATTAAAACAGCAATTGTTTCCACTATGAATGGCCCTGTAAGTTCGATTTCAAAGAGAAACCATTGTGTACGTTGCTAACTCGAAAAACTTATGTGACGCAGGTAACACAAATCGCTAAACTTCAAAGTAGCCACAGACTTTGCTATAGTCACAAGAGACACCATGTCAAGAGATTAAGTGAAACACCTATACGAACTACAAGGATAGAGTTAAAACTTGTCTGACAATGAATAAACTTACTTGGAAAGCATTATAATACGTTTCAAGGAGAAATAAAGAACCGCATGATACCATTTTTTTTTATTTAATTGAAGGAAAAAGAAAAAAAGGTTTTTTTTACAAAGCGTTCTTTGCCTACCGAACAAAGAAACAAGAAGTTAACTTTCATAGGTAAAGGTTCTTTAATGAGCGATCAGCATGTGGTATTTTCTACACTACAAGAGACAATTCGACTAAAAAAGGAAATTCACAAATATTTTAAATTCAGCAAGAGAAAAAAAATTAGTTACAAGAATATGATGATTAAAAATTGACTTACATTTAATTTGAATGAGCAAGAGAGAGAGAGAGAGAGTGTGTGTGTGTAAGAGAAAAATAAATGTTAGTAAATATTTTTCAAGTAATATATTTGAACCTACCGAGTGCACTTTTGTTTGTTCAGCGATAACTGAACTGGATAATTTTATTGTTGTCTTGGGCGAACTTGACGTTCTGTCGGTTGCTGCTGTCTTCTACGTCTTGTACCAGTTCCAGTTCTAGGAGCATCTCGATTGAATCTGTCTGGGACATCATCTTCAGTTCGGAGAGACCTGAGAATATGCAACATATTGAGACAAGCAGCCAAATCTCTATTCCACAGACGAGGGCCAAAGGTTCTTGCTGTTCTTGTAATAGTCTGCCATAATGTGCTCAGAACCGCATTTGAACAAAAAGTTGGGCTGTTACACAAAGTCCTAAAAAATTGTCAAAACCCTATAAGGAAAGTTTTTGTCCTTGATCGCTTGTTAAAATGGAGGTTAAATATCATGACGAAAACGGCCATTTCGTCTCTGGTCGTGTATATTAACAATGGTTTAACAAAGAGGTTCTAACAATCGCACGAAAAATTGCCCGTCATATAGTGGCTCTCTTTTTCTACTTTTTCCTCTCCACTCAAGCATACTTATAAGAGTGACAGAAAGGCTGTGTCAATTTCTTATGTAAAGCAAGCATTGTTGAAAGGCCAAATGCTGTGACCAGTGTTCTGGGTAATTTGTGTCACAAAAGGGTTTTTATCTGCGTTGCATAAGAGATACGATGTCAAACTCTGTAATCGTCAGGACCGAAGAATATTTGCAGTGTCACGGTTATTTTTCTCCCATGATCACATCTTGTGATGTAGATTAGTCTGAGATAAAGTTATCACTAAAATCTGGGATTCCTTCGCTGCTTTGTTCACTATCCTCTTCCGGGTTTTCTTCGTTACTTTGGTCGTGAATCTGAAATGGGAAGTGTTCGCTATCTTGATCCTGGCGATAAATTAGGTAAGAGATTTGTGCTTGGCCATACCGCCTGTAGATTTTCGTGCGGTGCTTTTTCTTCTTGGCATCATTAATTTAAAGAGAGAAAAGAAAACGTTTCGTCAATTTTTGCAATAAAATTCGGGAGACTTGAAAATGCTGTTGTGTAAAGGTGTATTAAGGTAACCAAGAGCATCAACATGCGATAAAAAAGAAGAGCTTTAATTTTCGGAATGATAACAACAAAAAGGTCTATTCTAAGGCTTTATCTGAACATTTTTTTGGTGAAGGAAAAAAGTGATACAACCTCTATTGAGTTCTGGGGTGTTTGTAGTATTTTTTTTAAGAAGATCAGCAAGTCTTCTGAGCCCAGTCACATCTATCTCTTTTCTCAAAAAAAAAAAAAAATGAAAGATTACCAACGTGAATTCATCGAGTTTGCACTTGCCAATGATGTATTAAAGTTCGGCTCGTTTCACCTCAAGTCGGGCCGCGTCTCTCCTTATTTTTTTAACGCCGGTTTGTTCAACAGCGGTAAGACACTAGGAGCGATTGGCAAATTCTATGCTGCTGCTCTTCAAGATGTTGCTTTTGATTACGATGTTCTTTTTGGTCCTGCTTATAAGGGTGTCCCCCTGGTTTGTGCCACTGCACTTTCACTCGCCAACGACCATAACATTGACGCACCTTATTCTTTCAACCGCAAGGAAAAGAAGGATCATGGAGAAGGTGGAAATATTGTAGGCACACCCTTGAAGGGCAAAGTAGTGGTAGTCGATGATGTGATCACTGCTGGAACAGCCATTAATGAATCTATCGAAATCATTCGTCAAAACGGAGCTCATTTAACCGGTGTGTTGGTTGCTGTGGATCGTGCAGAGATTGCTCCTGATGGTTCTGGTAAAAGCGCGATTCAAGCCATTGAAGAAAAGCAACAAGTTAGTATTCGTGCCATTATCACCATGAATCATATTATGGAGTTTATGCAAGAAAAGGGAACCTATGAAAATGAATTGAAAATGATGAAAGAGTATAAGGCACAGTATGGTATTTAGAAATAAAAAGTCACAACTGTACTTTTCTTTTTTTTTTTTTCTTTTTTCTCTTTCTTTGTTTTTTGTCAACATATACTATGGAACCAATAGATTCGTCACCAGAAGGAGTGGAATACATGTTTGAAGAGCGTGAAAAGGTCTTGTGTTTCCAAGGCCCTTTAATTTATGAGGCTAAGGTATTATTGAATAAAAGTGGGCAATCAATAACCGATGTAGATATTGGGTAGATGTTGGTTAGATAAAGAAAACAAAGGATTACACTACTATGTTCATTATCAAGGATGGAAAAGCTCGTAATATTTTCATTGACTTTTTTTTTTTTTTTAATTGTATCTTTAGTTGGGATGAATGGGTGCCAGAAACACGTATCTTGCGATATAATGATGAAAATATCCAAACACAAAATCGACTCAGAGAACTTTATCGAATGAAGCAGACGGGTGTAAATAAAAATACATATACCCAGGAAGGATTGGATAAAAGGCGTCGTGATGTCAAGCTTGAAAAAGAAGAAGATTATTTAAGAAGACCAGAAATCAAAGTGAATTTACCTGATACTCTCAAAGGACAGTTGGTGGACGATTGGGAGTATGTGACAAAAAATTCAAAGTTAGTAACCTTACCCAAGGATGTGACAGTCAATGGTATTTTGGAACGTTATATTGCTTATCGAAAAGAAAATAGAGAAAACCGTGAATTGTAAAAAAAAAAAAAAAAAAAAAAAAAAAAAAAAAAAAAAAAAAAAAAAAAAAAGAAAAAAAAAATTGATTTTGTAGTTTCAATTTACTTCTGCTTTATACTGATCCGAAAAGTTGTTTACAGAAGCAGATATATTTTGTCATTTAGATATATCAGTTTATAGAAGTATTTCGACACAATGAGTCTAATATTTAACAGATACCATGGTACATTAATGATCATTCATAGACTACTAAGGTTAAAAAATACTAGTTTAACTTTAATTCATTGAAGAAGAAAATAAAATGAAAGGATTTTTTACAAGTATGTTCGCCTAAACACTAATCTCTGTTTCAACATAAATTTATCTGGATTTTTCAAACGTGTATTTAATGTCTATAGCCATACCATCTTTCATATTTGCTGATTTTCTACAATATATGGGTAAATGTCTAAATGTAACTTCTCATTCATCTAAAAAGCTAACTCTTTTTCTGTCTGATTTCCATATTTATTTTGTCCAAAAAAAGGTTAAAAGAATGTCTGGAAATTAACTTCGATTCGTTCAGAAAAAAAATAACATCATCTAAATTTAGGGTAAAAT
>JNDS01004892.1:0-28782 GCA_000697035.1 Rhizopus stolonifer B9770
AAAAAAAAAAAAAAAAAAAAAAAAAAAAAAAAAAAAAAGAAAAAAAGAAACCATCACACATTTAATGTTGTGAGATATTTTGTAACTCAAAGTGATTTTTTATTAAGAAAATTCCTTAATTTTTTCCAGTATCCACGACAACTATAACGGAATCACCATTCAGATTGTGTGAGTCGGTGTTTACAGGCAAAGGGGCAACAGCAGCTTCACGCTCGCGATAAACAGGGCGAGGTTCATTAACTAAAGGCAAATTGATGCTGCCTTGAATACCAAGGTTAATGCCTGCTTCTTGATTTTGAATAGGTGCAGCATAGATCACAACAACGAAAGGAACAAGTGTAAGGAGCAATTGAGTGAAACGCATAGTGTATAGATATTGTGTTTAGAGATAAATAATTCGCTTTATATTTATACTTTTCTTTTGAAGCATTCTTTACCTTATTTCTTACTTCATTCTCATGTATAAAACAAGACTTAAAGATGCTGATAGGCTAAATCGAATTGGATTCTCTCATTTGAAAGATATGCATAACCTATTTGTAAATGTTTTGTGTTTGTGGAATTCTTTAAAAATGATCTTTCAGAACGTTGTCAAAACAAGTAAAAAAAAAAAAAAAAAAAAAGTTTAAATAAAAAGGAGTTAGTTTCTCTTTTTTTTTTTTTAAAAAAAAGAAATACTTTACTGTAAATACCAAATATATACCGTCTGTATTTCTTTCTTCCTCTTTTTTTCATTACCAACATCTCTTCGTTCTGATTGTAAAATAAATTTAGAATGGCATATGTCAGAGATACGCTTAAAATTTTAGTCCAGAATTTCTTAGTCAAGTTAAAATTACTCTTCATTTTAAAACTATTTCATTTTCATCTGACAGCTCTTTTTCTTAATTACAAATAAATGTTCTCAGTTTGTTATACAAAATTACAGTGAGCATCTTGATCATGTATTCAAATACAGAATGAGGGACGTTGAATATTTCATTCTTGATAGCGCTAAGCGAATTTAAGCTATCATTCTTTCTGGTTTGTAAATATGCTTAAGGTGAATTACAAAAGTCCCAAAACTGCGCAATATATTATTCTGTTCGAAGTAGGACACGTTGTGAGTAGATATGCAAGTTTCTTTCTTTTTTATTTATTTATTTATGAAAAGACAAGCAACCTAGTGCTCTAATGTTTTAGGCGATAAAGCCTAAGAGATATGTTACTATAAGACTATTCGTTTAAAATGATGAATGTCGGTTCCAAATTTTGGCCAATAGTACAAACAAATTTCATGAACCGCAACACATTAGAAGAACACAGTTAAAAAAGAAGGTATGCCTATCTATTAAGCAGTGACCTTTTTTAGAGTGAGTTTTTGATATATTTGATGATTTGGTATGAAGAAGAAAGAACTTTAATGTCAAAATGAGCTTATTTGACTTTTTTAACAGATTAAATCATGCGCAAAGGCCATCAAAGCATGTGTTGGGTTCGGATAAGTGTAACACAAAATACGGATAAAAAATAAATTGATATCCCTTTTATGTCTCTCATTAATTTTTTTTTTGATTTTTTTTTTCTTTCCCCTGCTAATGATTCAGCACATTTTGAAAGCATCAACTCGCCGCTCAGTATGTTTTTCCTGTTATTATAGACAAACAAAAGTACTTCAACAAAGAATGTTTCACAACAGTCGACCAGCCCCGGTTCCCCTTGTACCTTTCCCGGCCTTTCTTGTGGGTGCCTTCAAAACGGGCAAATTAGTTAGCATTATCTCGATATCTTCCAAGACATCACTAACTTTATTACCACATACATTTGGTAGAGGAGGTAGTAAGTTACAGATACTGGCGAGGATATTGGCCGGTATCCCTTTGTTTGGAGTGGCCTTATTATTTGCCGTTGGCCTAGATCAAGCACCAAATACATCACGGCTACGATTAATTTATCTGAGCGAAGAAGAAGAAGAAGAGGTGGTTAAGGATGAAATCGACACATTACTAGAATCACAAAGAGGACTTGTTGCATCGAGAGAGAGCGAGCTTGTGCTCTGGCTACAAACAATTGTAGATAATTTGGCAAAGGTCGCTACAGATGATATTCGTGAGCCTGTTCGATGTTATTCAACACAAAAGCAAGTGCTTAAAGAAGAAGATATAGAGAATGATCAGCTTTTGGTGACTCCTTCCAATGATATAGAGATGTTAGTAAATAATGTAGATGAAGTTAGACCTAGTATACCATGCCGAGATTTTGAAATTGATGTCATTTGTGATTCTACCACAGTGAATGCAATGTGTGTTGGTTCACACATTGTTGTTTATGATATGCTAGTACAGGTGATGGACTATGACGCAACACGAATGGCCGTTATCTTATCTCATGAAATTGCTCACTCAATACAAAGACATTTTGTTGAACAACATGGCTTCGCTGCATTGATGTTTATGCTTGGGGATATTACAAGAGGTGTATTTTGGCTAGTAACTGAATCACTGGGACCGTAATATATTTGGAAAACGTATGCAACTTGGTTTGTTAACTGTTGATATCACACTAGATACGTAAATCAGAAGATAAACGAATATATCTCGACATTTATCACAATGGAAACACAGACAACATATAATAGATTATTAGAAAAGGAGGTAATATACATCCTACAATATACATATGTACAGATACTTATTGCCCCATTATTAACAATATAGGCTGATCTTGTTGGGCTAAGAATATTGGCAAAGGCAGGATATGATCCTAGAGTGGCAGTAGATGTTTGGGAAAAAATGGCAGAATTAGAAGCTTATGTAGTGAGAAAAGAAGTAAACCCAAGCCCTAATAGACAGGTCAACACACAATCGCTAGACACATACGATGATGTAGAGGCGACTGTCATTGGATTTTTGTCTAGTTTGATCCATAATTGGTTTGGATCAAGTCATCCACCAAGCGAAGAAAGATTACAATATATGATTGAGAATATGGAAGAAGCTATTCAGATTTATGAAGATTCCATTCGATTGAATGGATACCCAAAGGATTTTGTTCAAGAACAACTACTTTTACGAGAAAAAGAACGCAGGAATGCTACTTTATTCACAAGCTTAAAGTACTGGTTTACTTCTGCTTACAATCGGATGATCTTTGCATAAAACATAATACACAACAAACCCTTTTCATCGTAAACAATTTATCTTTATTACGTTTATTCGTCATCTTCGTCATCGTTTTCTCTAAAACGAGGATTCTATTGATTAATGAGGTTAGTAAACAGTGTTGATTGGTGTTTTCTTAAACATACATGTTCCTTTTGGCGCTTGCGAGATTCAGGTTCCTCATCCTCATCCATGTCTTTACGCTTGCCACTACTACCTTGCATATTCGAATTTCTGCTTGTGTATTCATCAGCACCCTTGGGAATTTCTTTGATAGCTTCATAGTTTTCTTTCAAGTCCTTTTCACGCTTTCGTTCAAGGTCTACCTTCATACGGTGACCCCAACCACCACGACCTGCATCATATTCTGTACGGTATTCATCACGAACCTGTCCACCACTTCTACCTCTTCCAAATTGTCTTCCTTCCTTAAATCCAGGATCCAAATCACAACGAATGATACGTTCGTCCAATTTTGTTCCATTAGCATACTTCATGCATTCAAGTGCGTTGCTTCTGTGATAGTACCTATTTGAACGAGAAGGCGTTAGCTAAAGTAATGTAGGAGATTGCGTTTACTCAACAAAACAAAATCCACAAGGAGTCTTTTGATTTCTGTCAAGTCCCATAATTATACGTTTGATTTCTCCACATTTGCTGAAGAGCTCGTATATTTGTTCTTCTGTTGTGAAAAATGATAAATTACCAACATAAAGTGTTGCTGTTGTAGAAAGATCGTCGGTAAGTTGATTAGAGGTTCCCTTAATAAACAAGACAAGTTAATACCGTCTTGGTAGAGAAAAACAAAAGTGAATATACTTGATACAGCTGATCGCGGTAACTTGATGGGGTTGCCAAAGAGTTGATGACTGTGGCCATATTAAAGATTTATGAAAATGAAAAAGAAAAAAAAAAACTCACTTCTTCAGTCACTGCCAAAAAAAAAAAAAAAAAAAAAAAAAAAAAAAAAAAAAAAAAAAAAAACCATTTATCGGAGCAAAATAGGATCAAAAAAAGTCTTACAATAACCAAGCAAGCATAAATGACTATCTTGTTCTTTCTTTAAATAAATACTTATTTTGTGAAGGAAAAAAGAGGTGTGTTGTACCTTTTTTCTTTTTCTTTCTCTCTCTCTCTCTTTTGCATTTTTTTTTTTTTTTCTATTTATTTAATCAGATTTTTCTGAATTTGTCTGTGTATTCCCTGGAAAAGGTGTCTCTTTGCGTGAATTATCTAATAATTTATCGATGCCTTTCTCTTTCAAAGTAACCTATCACATAGTTGGTTTAGTTGATCTCTCTTTTGTTTTTCTTTCTGAATTATTTACCATAACGCATGCTCTATAATCTTTAAATAATTGTTCGCATTCTGGTGTGCTGTCACCCTTCAAAAATTTTTCAGAATACCAGCGATTAAAACAGTTGTCATATTTCTGTTTAAGTTCAGTGCAATCAACACCAACACTTGAGGACATGATGTTTAACTGAAGAAAAAAAAATCCTTTTGTTGAAAAGCCGGGGAATATCCTTCAGGTCAACCACAGTCACGGGTTGTCCATAAGTTGCTTCAAACCACATTGCTATTGTTGCTCTGTCATTAAAAGTCTTTGCAAAAAGTGGAAAAACTTTTTTATGAAATATAGAGATGATTTTATATGTCAAGTGAGACAGGGTTTCATTTTTACTGTGATCTATTAAGCATATATATTTTGAGCAGGAATGCTTTATCTGAAAATCACATTCTACAATTGAATTGATATGGTACATGTTTATAAGCATATGTAAAAGTCAAATGTTATGGTTTCTTCATATGGGGGGTAATGAAGTCATAATATGCATGGATCATTCAAAGGCTCGTGCGTTGCAGTAAGGTAGATTTGTTCTTTGGAATATATCTTCTCTCTCTTTTTGCATAGAACAATTGTGCCTTATTTAAAGAAGGATATTTTCAAGCCTTTGGGCACAGTTAAATCAGGTATCGTTAATGTTTTACATTTGATGCTTTTTATACAAAAATGTACATACTGATGCTATTGTCTCTTTTTCATTTGAAATCATTGAGCTAATGCTATTTTTATTGTACAAACCATTACAGTTAAGCACACATAAACATTCTTTTCATATATAAGTACGATGCCACCACTCCGTTATTTTATTGGCAGCATATCGTTTATTGTAGCAAGTTGTAAAAGAGATAATTTAAAGTTTTTATTTGTCTGTTTGTTTTTGACGTTCAATAAGCAAATTTCATTTGCAAAAGAATAGGATTTCAGATTGATTGTTGATGCCGCGAACTTCCTCATCGTTGTTACAACAATTTTTTTTACAATCTTCAAATGATGTGCATTTTTCGTTGGAAGCGATACAGCCAGCACCAATTACCACTAACAGTGAGAATATATATAAGTAAGCGATACTCTGTAATTGCATTCTTGTTTAAACAAGAGAAGAAAAAAAAAAAAAAAAAAAAAAGAGAGTGACCTGCAAATGATATATAATATGATAAAGAGGTCTCCTTTTTTTTTAATAAACTTGATACTCCTTGATGAACACTCCTTCCCTTTTGTACTAAAAAGTCAAAAAGACAACTACAAAACTCTCGCTTGGAAAACGAAGGTCTGGACTTCTGCCGAAAATTGATATTATCTGTATTGCTTTGTCCAAAGACAGTAAAAGTTAAATTACTTTTATACCAAAAGCAATTGTACTTGATCCAATACAGCAAATACGTACTTTTTCTGGTGCGTGCCTTACTAATGAGAAATCTTACTGTTGGGGTGAAAAAATGTACAACTGAGTCGCAATCTGAGTTAGCAAATGCTGTATGCGACGCCGGTGACGAGATTCAAAAAAACTAGAAAAACCCCAACCCCCACTCATCTCCACCTCTCTTACATCTAAACAAACAATGTCTACATCCATCAAATCCAGCGAGACCATTCTTGACAACGGTCAAGGAGTAATTGATTTTGACGTGTACTTTCAAATCAACAAACCACCTGCCAGTTTACCCGAGTTTGAGTCAAAGCTTTCTGCCTTTGTTGAATATCATGAACGTTTAGACAATAAAGTTGTCTTGATTACCGTAAAATTGCAACAACAAAACAAAAAAAGAAAGCTTTTTTTTTGACAGTTTTTCCTCTTTTTTAGAGTGGCGGAACAACTGTTCCATTAGAAAACCAGACGGTTCGTTTTATTGATAACTTCAGTAATGGTACTCGAGGTGCTACTTCAGCAGAATACTTTTTGGAGGCAGGCTATGCGGTTATTTTTATGCATAGACAGAACAGTATTCAACCTTATAATCGTCACTATACTCACAATAATGTTGGAATTATGGAATATTTGGAGTCGAAGGAGGATGGGACAGTTCAAGGTTTATTCTTTTTTTTTTTTTTGGAAAGTTCATTCAATAAATCCACTAACCCCGAGGTTTATATAGTGCGTCCTGAATATGCAGCAAAAATGAGTCAAATTCTCTTAAAATACGAAGCTGTGAAAAGAGAAAACAGAATACTTATGCTTGATTTTGTTACATTGCCTGAATATCTTTTTAAGCTTCAATCAGGCACAAAGATTTTGGCTCGTTTACAAAGCAAAGCAATGTATTATCTTGCAGCAGCTGTTAGTGATTTCTTTATTCCCTCACAAAAAATGGTAAGTTTCATAGAAAGAATAGTATAGATCTAATAAATTATTTTAGGCTGAGCATAAGATTCAGTCAGCGGGTGGTGGACTTACATTGACATTGGATCAAGTGCCAAAATTCTTAAAGCCATTGGTAAGTAATTGGGCTGCGAAGGGTCTGATTGTGTCTTTCAAGGTATGTAGTTGAAGAAGAAAGTGAGAGAGAGAGAGAGAGGAAAAAAAAAAAAAAAAAAAAAAAAAAAAAAAAAAAACAGCACCCTTTTTTAAATAGATTTTGTCTAGCTGGAAACAGACACCGATCTTTTAGTTCCAAAGGCTAGACAAGCTTTGACTCGATATGGTCACCAAGTGGTTATTGGAAATATGTTAACAACACGTAAAAAAATAGTAACACTGATTACAAAAGAATCAGAAAAAGTGTTGTCTCTTACAGACGAACAGCTTGAAAATGACTTGGAAATCGAAAGTCTGATTATTCCTGAATTGGTTCAAATCCATCAAAACTGGGTTGATTCAGGAAAAACAGAGTAAACATGTGCATAGAGGACATCAATTAATATATATATAAAATAAAAAGCACTTCACTTTCTTTTTTTATTAGTAATTTAATTCACACAAGACAGCTAATATGTATTTCGATACTTTTGGTCTTTGTATCGCCAAAAGAACTAATTCACTTTGATATGGTAAATAATAAGTATGATGCTGCTTGTGTCTGGCTAGATTTCGTAGTAATAATGCAGATGTCAACGGTATACCCGATACTTCAGACTCATCCGCAGGTATTTTCGTGATTGTAAACGGTTTGGATTTTGGTGTATGTTTGCCTATTTTGGCTGCAAAATGTGTACGCATGTGGTGAATTGCTGCTACTTTTCCTTTAAACTCCTTTTTTGTGCATTTCATCCATTTACAAGTATTGGCTGATTCTAGATGCTCTTTCACTATATGCTTGTGAAGGTCAACTTTGTCATCAAATGTGTGCTCACATGCCTCCCATTGACAGACGGGACCTAATATAGACATGAGTTTGAATAACAGCCTTTTTTTTTTTTTTTACCATCTTTTCTTCTTGTGGGGGAATATTTAACATTACAAAGAACAACTTCTAATGGGGTTGCACTGTTTGTAAATGTTTCTTCCACTATGGATGGCTGAGGAAATGCGATTTTCAATACTGTATAAAATTCTTTTGAACCCAGGGGTTTTTCTGTGCCAAAAAGCTTTTGGTAGTTATCAAATACTTCCTTCAAAATAATCTTGTCATTTTCTGTACCACTAATCAATTGATCTTTTAACCTAATGTTCATGTATGTTTAGCTTTCATGTGATAAAGAGCTTTTTGAGTTACCATCCAAGGCATCGATAAGGCTCGTCAAGATTTGCATAGTTTGTCAGATCAGGGATAGAAGGCTCCTGCGTCGTCTCTTTTTTTACCATTTGGGCTGCAGGAATTCCGTGAATTGTTCCCAGGGCAGTTGTTGATGCAAGAGCCAAGGAAGATTTATAGGAGAGAAAGCCAGTCAAGAGCCCAATGAGGTTTCCAGGATAATGCTCAATCAATTGAGTTGAGAAATCTCCTCTTAGACTAGAATACTGATACAAGTATTCCAAAGTTGCTGCCTCTAGCTTTTCATCGTCTACCAATAAAAATTGGGCCATGCGTTCAATGACCCGGGGGTCGGCATGGCTCAGGATGCGTTCGTTGGCCTCTGTCACAGCCACTCGGGTGAGTGCCCGGATGGCCCCTAGAATAAATGCACGATCGTTACTGAAAAGGAGCTGGGTCATGATGGTCAAGTAAAGGTCGGTTCGGTTCACAAGTGTCACCTGAGGCGCCATATTCTCCATAATATCTAAACATTGACGACTGAGTTCTCCGTAGTGTGAACTGGGTTCAAGCGAGATACCCTTCATCAGAAGCCCTCTTAGTTGCTCATGTGAAGCTAATCGACGTATATTCATCTCTAGAAAGGAAAAATTGCGCAAGATGTGAAAGACTTGAAGAACGCGTTCGTATCTTTCTTGCTGTAATTTGCTGACCATGTCACAATTCACTGTTTCCTCTATTTCTTCAAAAAAGTCGCCAATAAAACTCAAAAGTAGGTCGATTAAGGTTGGAATGAAGTCCAGGTTGAAGTTTTCTGAAGCGTAAGAAAATTTGATAAGTGTATTGAATGCCCAATCTACTTCATTCGGTAAGTTGGACTCAAGCGCAAAAAGCATTCGTGTTCTAAATTCATAGTCTATGTAGGTGGCTAAATAGAGATGGAGGGTTAAAAAAAAAAAAATAACTTCAGCATTGTTTAATACTTTACCTTGTGGGTGATATGTTGGTTGATTATTAGATACTTTTGTCGTTGTTGGTTGTGAAAAAGCAGTGCCTGCTTGTCTGATTGAACTGTTACCCAAAGGTACAGGAGACAAGGCTTTTTGGTGAGTGCTTAATAATTCGGGAGGTGGATTCCAAGATCTCTTCCAATAATGTTCTTCTTCCCAACCAAGCTAAAAAAAAAATTGTTGTAAGTATATGTTTCTCAAAAGCAAGTATATAACAATAATTACAAGAAACTTTGTGTAAACTGATTTCAAAATGTACGCGCTATTTGTGCATGTAGCAGGAAAGTGGAATGGATCTCCAACTTGTTTCCAACCGCGATTTAAAGTAACCTAAACGATAACACTGTAAATCGATGGTCGTGACAATTCTCGTTGTTTTATATATATATATATATCTTTTCTCTACTTTTTCATATCCTCCAGCTTCCATAACTGTTTTGTAGATTCTCAATAGATCTAATTTTTTACCACCCAAGATGGGCTCGGATTGTAAGACAGTTCTTTTTAAATGTGAATCAAGTGTTTTGTGTTTGTCTTTCTTTATCTACCCTTTCTTTTCATGGAAGTCTTTCAAATCCTTCATGAACTTTATATATTCAGATGTTCTTTCGATGCCTTGGCTATAGTAAGACATTATTTAGAAAGAAGGGGTTTTTGAAGAAAAAAAGAAAAAAGAAAGAAAAGGAAAGAATATGTCGCTGTTCTAATTAAACGATGTCTGATTTTATTGCGGTTGTTATGAAAAGTAACAAATTAAGTGAACAATGTGTTAATTTAATTTTTTGTAAGCTATCTCTTCTTTTGTGTACCAGAGATCGAATACGTTTTTCTGTATATGTTTTCTTACAATGTGTCATATCTATATGTCGGATCTGGGACTTCTCACTGAGTTCTTCCAAAACATCATCGTTTACTATCGAGAGGTAGGACAAATCGATAGATTTCAAAAGAGGGCTAAAGGATAATAACGTCAAAAGACCTTGAGAGGTGATTTCAAAGCACTCTTTTAGACACAGGGTTTCTAATCTCGAGTATTGCTGATTGAGTAATAAGCCGGTATCGGAAATAAGTACGCTACCACGTAAATCTAACACCTCTAAAGAACCTTGCGCTCCATCAAGCATGTATTGCAGATCCGAGTTTTCCAGTGTATTATCAGATTGTATCGTGAGTTCTTTTAAGGTGTTCTTGTTTGTGCTCTTTTGAGTATCTGTAGTCATCTTTTGCATGTCTGTTTGAGAAAATACATTCTTTTCAAAGTCAAAGCATTTTAGCTTTGGCAATGGAGTTGTTCTAAACACACCCATGATGGCAGTAACGTCTATGTTGCTCTTCCTTAGAGACAAGTGCTTTAAATTTGAGCATTGCGATAATATGTGTGCCAAGTAAGATGTTTTCAGACCGTGAATGTTTGATAGTTTAAGAGATTTTAAATAATTGAGCTTGAGAGGCACAAAAAATTGATCCTTGTTATAGAGAGAAGTAAAGCAGTCGTAAACAACAAGGTGCCTTAGACGGGCACATACCTTTGGTACATTTTCCATCAGATCGTTAAGCCAAATGGATACACCACCCCATTCCAGTGTTTGCAGTTGAGTTCCCACATGTTCTAAGGCATTAAAAAATACTACAGGTGTCACAAGAACATTAAACAAAACTAAATTTAAAAAAAGTAAATGGATGAGATGCAGTTGTAAACAAAATTATCTTACCGAGAGTATTCAAATGTCGGCAATAATTAGGTTGCTTTGCCAAGGTTAACAATACACCGTCTCCATCGGCTTGTTGATACCGAATTGATAGCTTCTTGAGAGAGACTTTTCCCAAGCGACCTAGAAGAGATTTGATAGTACTTGAGCCAATATATCGCGCTTTGTTGTTTTCAAATTCAAGTTTATCCCAAAGATGAGGACAGCTTTCGGTCAGAAAATTTTTCCAGCCTCTTGAAACGGCAGTACAGCGCACCAGGCTTTTTAAGTCCAATTGATCGAATATACAAAAGAGGACGTCATAAGATAGATTTGAACCAAGAATGATGTCCATTAACTGATGCTTATCTTGATGATGCTGTTGTGCTTCATATGCGATTCTTTTTTGAAATTGGATTTGGCTGTAGTCTCCATTAAAATTTGAAACTAGATTGGATGCCTTTGAGAGTATTTCATGAGCTAAAAAATAGTTTTGGCGATTTAAATAAATTTCAGACGCTATCAGATACCACTGAGAGTCTGTTGGATAAGATTTAGAAAGTGAGAGACACAGTTCGACAGCTTGAATGTGAAGGCCTAGTTGGATTAAACATTGTACTCTGTACCAACAGCAATTGGTGATTTGGTATTGGTGTGTTTTTTCTAGATGATAAAAAAGACGATAAGAACTGGTATAATCCCGTTGGTTCCAAAACTTCTTTGCTACCACGTAAAGATCGTGTAGTGTATGGCATTGTATATCTTTATTGTTGCTATTTAAAGAATCAGCTCCCCTGCTAAATCAATCTTACAACCAATACCTTTGAGTGATCATTGATAGAATTAAATGTGGTATAGAGGCCATTTTATGTGCATATATTAAGAGAGAGGGAGAGAGAAAAGCGATATATAAATATATAAATAAAAAAAAAAAAGGAATGAACCAAGAAAAAAAAATATAATGAAAATGAGAACAATACATATTTGTTTATCAGGGGGTTGATCAAAGCGGATTACACAAAGAAGGAGGGTGGTGGTAAATGTGTCTAAGCTTTGGGTACAATTCCAATATGCCATGAAGCCCTCTTTTGTTGAAAGCTCGAATAAACACAGGTGTGAACGCACCAGACTCGTTTGTGATTTTTTATTGATTCCACCGCTTTCTGGTTGATCAGCATGCCATCCTCGATCGTATTTTCATAATCCTCTTCCTCTTCTTCGTCATCTATAAATACAGGGCTGCCGTCTTTGCCAACAATTATAGTCGTCAATGTATCACACCATCTTAGTAACATCCATAATCCTTCTGCTTTAACAAATGGCACAACTAAATATCTCAGTTGAGGACAATTGGTCACAATCAAGCGGGCAACAGATGCTGTGAGTTGATCAAATGGATTCAGAATCAACGATAACAAATCGGGACCAAAAGTGGGCAAGATGGCATTGCTTAATGCACCAGGGTGATGAAAGTAGTGTGATATCTGTGTTAGTGTGGGCGGGTCCAGGTCAACATCTTTGGGGAAAATAAAACAAGAGGTGCAGCAGGGGAAGTAATGCACAGTTCTTGTAGTATCCAGATAGACAGAATCTTCCTCTTCAATAGGAATATGTGTCATCATAAAGCTAATATTGGAAGAATAATATGGTATCAAAATATTCAACTGACTTGGAAATAAGATACTCGCATGCAAAAAGTTGAGTCGAGGACATAGCGAAAATAATGTTCGGTATAGTTTGTTGGAATAATTCTTTCCTTGTGGTAATTTGATACTGCATATACTTTGTCCGTACAGTTGACAGAATGTTTGGATATCTTGCTCTGTAATATCCGTATCGGGAAATATCACTTTTCGGTAGACTTTTTGTCGAACGAGTCCAAAAGTATATTTGTTTATAAATAAATAGGGTGTCAAATCTGTTTGTTGTGTGAAATGAATAATTTGTGTTAATAACTCATTGGGTAATGAGCGAGTCGACATGGAGTGCTTTTTCAGTGAAAAACTTAAAAAATGGTGTGTCTTGAAGAAAGGGGTCACTGTTTTCTGTGTCCAATCATATTCAGATTTAGTCATTGCCTCTCTTCTGTACCGTTACCAAAATACACTTTCCTTTTTTTCTCCTCTTAATCAAAGTTACATTTTATTATTTCCCTTAATATTGCAGATGTATTTGGAATGTCAGTTTTATTTATTTCGTCTAGTCCGTCAGACGTAGTTCCGTTCCAATTCCGTGTACTTTTACTAGCGAGCCCTTAAACGAGTGCATATTATGTAAAACCCTACAAAAGAAGGAGGGGAGGGGGTGTCTAATAGACACATATAAAGCTATATTCAACATCTCACAATTCGTGTTTAAATCATTCTCATTCAATAATCTGGACGATATGTCAGCATGTTATAAAATCCAGTTGAGCTGTTATTTTTTGAGAACCAACTTTATTCACATGGTTAAAGATATTTTAGAACGTGACCATCATATCGGAAGCCAACGTTAAGCCAACAGCACAAACATAATTAACTAGAAATCCCTTAATTTTCGAATCATTGATCAGCTCCAATAACTCCTTTGCAGGAAGTTTAGAGCCATTCCCAATATAAACGTCTACAGTTGACAATACTTGTTGTGTCACCTCTTTTGAGTTTAGCCATCCGTTTTTCCTATTGTTGGATCCTTTAGAAAAAGTGACAAACTGATGGTTCTTCAATTCCCTTTTAAATTCTTCAATTGAATGCCAACTGTAGTCCACTGGATCTAATAGATCTGATGGTTCATACTGTCCTTTGTAATTCATTTTTGGACACGAATCAATATAAAAGCCTACAAACATTCATTTAGTTTTCGCCTCCCCTCCCCCTCTTTTTTTTTTATAAAATAGTACCCATATAATAATATTGCAAGCTTGGTGCTTTTTGGTTCAATTCTTGAACAAGAGCAATTTCTTTAAGAGCACTGTACTTTCCCAGTCCTAAAAAGGCATAATCAGGGTCATACATAAAGTAAACGGCAGATACACAGTTAGGCAATATATCAACGACAGACAGGGCAATGAGTTTCCCATCAAGAATGTATTTTTGGTGAAAAGATCCATACTGCATTTGACTTTTCTTTTCAAACTTCAATGGAGAGTCTACCAAAAACCGACAAAACCCTTTCTTTGATATACGCTCTTTTTCATCGTGATGTATGGATGTTTGATACTTTTCATATAATTCGTATTTTTCTTTCGTAAATGAGCTAGGCTCTAGTTCAATCTATTTTTGTCGTTGTTATTAATAAAAGATTCTTGCCTGATCATTTTCTTAGTACCTTCAAATTGTACTTGTTGTCTGTTTTATTAATTGCATTGATAAGATCAGACAACCCCTTTGGGGTGTTGTCCTTTGGTGGTTTCTTTTGCTCATGTTTCTCAAGTTGTTCTTTATCAGGACTCCACTCGCCTTGGATATATCGATTGAATTTTATGAGGATTTTTTTTTGCCCTTTTGATAATTTGAAGTTTTTGGCTTGCAGTCTTTTTTTTTTTTTTTTTTTTTTTTTTACAAACTTAAGTCTTTCATTGCTGTTTTCTTTATTTACCTTATAGTATATTGGGGACAACATGTCTTTACCATATCTGGTTTGTATAAATACTTTCCAGATCTAAAACAAGAAAACAGTGTTACAAAAAAAGTTACAATATAAAAAAAAAAAACTAACCTTCTCCAACCTCTATCAATCAGCGCTTGATAGTTCTATACGAAAAAGGTGTTGAAACTACATGCGTACTTTATGCAATTGCTTACTGAACATGACATAAAAAAAGATATGAAGCCAAAAGATACTGATGTGTCTTTTCCTTTACAGTACCCACAATCGTGCTCATTGCCTCCGCAGAGTGAGAGTGAGATTAATGATTGTACATGATCCTTAATTAGGCTATAATCTTCGTCGCTCATGACTTTGAATAAAAAGTAAAAATAAAGCAAACTGTCTTTGAAAACGACATTCTTTTTTTTTTTTTTTTCTCCCTCCCCTCTCTCTTATTTTATACTAATATAAAAAAAAAAGTCAACATAAATGAACCAACAAAATGGATTACATTACGACTTGGCTCGACACCCAACAAAGGACACTATTAAAATGCTCACCTTTTTTATCGAAAAGATCATTAAAGCACACGATTCATTTCAGCTTGCTCGAGGAGAGAGACGGATAAGCGTATCTTTGTATACCAGCTTCCATGCAAGGTCCGTTCCAAGCATTTCCATTTATGCCTATCTGACACGTATACTCAAGTATTGTCCGTGTGCGAACGAATGCTTTTTGGCTTTACTTGTCTACTTTGATCGAATGTCAAGATTAGATAAACACACGGTCGGATTGCAAATCCATGCCTACAATATTCACCGTTTGATAATCTCTGGAGTCATGGTTGCCAGCAAATTATTCTCTGATGTCTTTTTCACAAATACACGTTACGCCAAGGCAAGTTTTTTTTTTTTTTTTTTATAACACTAATTGTTAAGAAATAGGTAGGTGGATTACCTGTAACGGAACTGAATAAACTCGAACTCGAATTCTTGGCTCTCAACAACTTTTCACTCTTTATTTCAACAGAAGAACTTCAAAAATATGGCGATCGGTTGTTGTTACAGTGGAAAGGAGAAAATGAGGTAGCGCATGATTGCGAAGATGAGGAAATGTCACCGCCGATCAGAAGAAGAGCAAGACATTTATCTATTGATAAAGAGGAGGATAATAAAAGGGCTGGCTAACACGTTTTATACTTTATTTTCTCTCGAATGATGGTCTTCGCTTCATCTGGCATGGCTGAAGACACCCAATTTTGATCGTTCAAAAGGGAAATATCACCCTTTCCCAATTTCTAGATATTGTTATTATTTTTAGAGATTTTACTTATAAAAATATAATTATTACCTCAACTATTTCATTATAGTGTGCTTCTTTTGACGTATACTCTCTTACAAAGTATGGCTGACCGAATTCGTGGAATAGTCTCGTATCGTTTATTCTAAATAAAACATTGTCTACTCTCATGAAGAACCTTTGTAACACCAGAAAACATGTCGGCATAATTCTCAGTCGAACAGTCAACATGGCCGTACCATTATCAGCCAACTCGTCCTCATAAAGTATATTTTCGTCGTAAAACAAAATCTTCTCGGGTTTCTTCAATCTCTCGATATTGATCATGGACACATCTGAGCTTTCAAATTCAGCTGAACAAGTGCCTCTGTAGTCTGTGGTGTAGCTCCAGTCATAAGGTTTGACTACATCTTTCACATCGGTGTGGTTTATGGCGCTATAATGATAAAAAATCCATGCTTGTTGAATATCTTATTACCTTTTACGAGACCACTCGTCGGCATAAGCTACTTTTAAATTTTCACTACTAGTACAACTTGTGTCTACTTTGGATAGGGCATCATATGCACCAAAAGTCGTTTTGAATCTTTCATTTTCTATAGAAACACAGTTGTTACCAAACACCATCTCTGGTGGAGGTAGTCCAAAGTCTTTTTGAATTCTAAAATGCAAAAAGAGAAAAGCATTCAATAAAGGATTTTAATTTCTCAAAAAAAAAAATACTGACTTGTCCATTTCAGCTGAATTGCATATTGGTGCCTTTGTGCTGGTAATCTTCCAACCGTGTAAGATAATGCCTTGTGTCAAACCTTCTCTTAATGTCCCCTTTTTAATATAAACAGGTGAAGATGACATGTTGAAAGAAAGAAAGAAAAAAAAAAGGGCGAAAATTAAAAAAACAGACTGTTTTTAGCACTTTTTTTTTTTTTAGTAAATAAATTCACTTGCTTTCTCTTTTTTTCTGTCTATTTATTGATGAAACAAAGTGTGATTTTTAGCTTCTGCATATTGTTTTCTCTCTAATGAACGTTTAGCCACTTCGATATCTGTTTTAATATCTGTAATCAAAGCCCCTATGAATAGTTTAATAACAGAGTAGACAATGTTTTCTTACCGAGCGATGGATAGTTTTGTTCAGGACGAATGTATCCTAGCACTAATACTCGAATAGGCGCGTCATAAAAATCTTCAGAGAATTGATGTATAACATGCACTTCCTATAAATCATTTTTAGCTTTCTGTCTATGTATATATATATATATATATATATGTATGTATGTGTGTGTGTGTGTGTGTGTTTGCTTACAGCTGATCTTTTTTCATTTTGATAATAAGGGTTCCAACCTAAACTCATAACCATAGGATAAACTTCACTTTCATCTCCAATCTGTGTCCAGCCGTAATAGACGCCTGTCTCCAAACCAGAGACAAGTGCGTTGATAGCCTCGTCAGATAAATTAGCTTTATAGAGAATTGAGTTTTCTTTTGAAATGAACTGAAAGCTGAATATGCATTACCTGTTGGAATGCCTAATTCTTTGGAACCTCGACCATAACCTTTGACTACTTTACCAGACAAACCAAATGGAAAGGGTTCTAATGGTGTTTCTGGACCAACTAAAAGAGGGCGGTCAGGATTAATTTGTGTTGTATTCATACTTGAGAGAAAAGGGCACCCAACCTTTTGCTTCAAGGTCTATGTGTTTGTGCTTTGGACTGCTTTTCATTCAACTCCGCATATGCTCTCAACAACACAAACGTACAACATAAGCATACAACAGAGCTTTGTAGATGATATCAAATAAGTGATGTTGTGCTTTTATTAAACCAATTGCTTGTATTTTGTTATATTATCGAGTTTGATGAGGAAAAAAAAAAAAAAAAAAAAAAAAAAAAAACAATTTTTATGCAGAATCTGTCAAAATAAAAGTTTATATCTCCCATCCTCTTATTCTTTCCTTCAAAAATAGTGTCCTCTTATAAAATTTCACTCGTCTATTCATGGCCTTTATAAACATTTTTTTTATTATTAAATTATTGAGCAAAACCCAAGGTAGTTCCACTGCCAGAAGCAGCGGCTTGTAAAATTTCATCAGAAGGAATACAAGCAGTAACAACTCTTTGTCTTCCAGGATCAACAATAGCGACATCTACCATCACAATTCAATACATCATACTATTTACACACATTATATGCATAGCTCTTACCCTTCATTTCTTCTTCATAATCAATTAATCCCTTTTGTGCTAAAAGTTTCTTTTCCTATCAAATTCCAAAAAAAAAAATTAAGTATTTCTATTCGGCTTTTGTCCATTTTTTTTTTTTCATTTACATGTCGAATAGCTTTTTCTAATTGCTTTTGCTTCTTTTTGGTAACGACTCGGGTTGTTGTGATGCTAGGTTGAATGCCGGATTTAGATTTCTTAATGCTTCTCGACATTCGACGCATTTTTTCTGTGGAGTTTCCCTTGGCTGTATATGGTTTAATACATGTTGAAGTTAACATGTTTGTTACCTTTGTTAATGTTGCATACACCTCCCATTATGAATTAGTTTTATTTGTGAAAGAAAAAAAAAAAAAAAAGGTGGAAAAAAAAAAGATTAAAGTAGAGAAAATGTAAGCTTAGAGGAAAGACAGTCCTGATAATTTTGTTTGCTAGAAGGTTATGATTTTTTTTATTTTTCTTTTTCCTTTTTTTTTTTTTTTTTCTTGTCTTTGGAAAGAAGGGAGGAGGAAACAAATACATTCTATATTTTTTGAAGAGTCATTTATGCTTTGATGTAAAACAAAATATAAGCTGTTTGCCCAGCATGGATTTTTTCGGATGTTCGGGTATTCTCCTCAGTAACCAAGACATCCTTCTCAGAGACAGGAGTAATTGTCGTATCATCGATATGAAGCCATTCACCATTCTTCCTCTTGACATCACATGTATAATGTCCTCCACCAGCAGATGATCCATGATGATAGACGATTCCAAAGAGTTTGTAGGTGACAGGTTCAGCCTGACGACCCACATGAACCATCCATTCTGGGTCAATGACCAGTTGAGAGCCATAACTGACACGCTTTGATAGCTTTTGAACACCGCCAACGTTATCAAACACAAATCGTTTCATGTGCAAAATCAAGACTGAGGGTAGTTTTTCAAAATAGACTTGTTTGGTCGCTTCTACTTTGAGACCCTTGGGCGATGTATAGTCGTGCATAATTTCAGGCAAAGTCATATTTGCGATCGCGTCTTCTACTGAATGTACATTTTCAGGTTGAATATCCAAAGGAAGTGACTGATAAGGTTCCAAATTGATTGAGTCTTTGGCTCCAGGACAACGTAAAACTGATCGCACTTTGCCTCCAAAAATTTTCGAAATGGGTGATTCATCAAATCCAGTCTAAAAAAAAATCTATAAGACACACTACCCCAACCGGCTAAAAAAAAAAACTTACCGTGCGTAAATTGCTTGTCTTGTTTTTGGCACCAACCTCTAACCATTCATCGCTCTTTTCTTCTTCTTCCTTGGTCTCACGTTCCTTCAAAACATTGATCATCTCTTCGTGTAAACCATCCAACAAGAAACACAAAAATTCTTCAGAATCTTCTTGACGACCTCTCAAGGTATCAAATTTCTTTTGTCCGCGTAATGCGTTATACACGTATTCTGGTACAAAGGGTTCTCCATAATGTTCTATGCTATCCGGTCGTTCCGTTTGAAATTCGTTGACAAATTCAATACTAACATGTTAGTTGCTATATCATTCGATCCTAGACTTACATTGAATCAAGCAAAGGCGTTTTACTCTGGATAGTATGTGCCACTTGAGTACTGATGGTCTTGATCAGGTTGTAAAAAGGTGGGCAGTGAGACAAAGGTTGAAGAATCTATGCAAAATAATGAATAAAAAGAAAAAAAATTTCCATCCTTATGAAAAAAAAAAAAACTTACGACGTTCATAAAACAAGTATTCACATTGTTGATCAAACCTCTAGGTTGAAGCAAAGGTGCATTAAAAATAGGTTCATATTTGTTGATGATATCTACTCGTGTTAAATTTCATGGTTATTCAACGTTCTTTCCTTTACCTGCTATTCCAGTAAACTTGGGAGTACTTGGAGTTGGAGATACGAGTTTTCGAGGTGTCTGTTTACCATTGGCAGTAGGCGTACTTACAGGCGTGTTTGCATTTGAAGATGGTTTCGATTTGTTTTCGGACACTTTTAATAAAGAGGCCCAACTACCTACAGCCGGTTTAGGTTTTACGGTAGGTTTAGGTGTTTCGGTCGGGATAACTTTAGTTTCCTCTGTTGGTTTGCTTATCTGTTCTACTGGTTTATTTTGTTCTTCTACCGGTTTACGTGGTTCCTCTTTTTCCTCCACCACCCCTTCCTTTTTTGACTCTTGAACAGATTCTTTTATCGGACGTTTTCTTGAAGGAATACCAGTGGCAAAAGGTGTCTAAAACAAAAATTAATTTTTTCATCAAATACTAGATACTCTACTTTTTTGGGTGGCGTTAAAGGAACACCGGCAATATTAAGTACAGAATTGATTTCAGCTCGACTGATCTCACCAAAACAAAAGGATGGCATAAAGATGGCATCGAGATTCTACAATTTTCTCTTTTTTTTTAGTAAACCCTAAACATCACTTTTTTTTTTTTTTTTTTAGATTCCTTACCTTTCCTGAAGGCATGTTTGAAATTGTTTTTTTGTACAATTCTATTTTAGATATAAAAAAAGGGGGATGTGTAGTGTTTTCTTTTCTTTTCTTTTTTTTTTGGTGTGTGTTGTAGTGGTTGAATATTTAAAAAAAGATTGGTTTCTATATAATACAGTGGGTGCTTTTTGGACTAAATTTATAATGCGTTTGTACGTAAGTAAACTTGATTACGCATAATTTAATTATTTCGAACAGTTATAAAAATTTCCTCCCAAGTTGGTGTTGTGTGTGTGTGTGTGTGTGTGTGTGTATGTGTGCGTGCGTGCTGTTTGACTTGACCAGAGTCGATATAAATAAGAAGAATTAAAGTTTATTTTTTCTTCTTTTTTTTTTTTTTTTTTTTTTTTTTTTTTTTTTTTTTTTCTTTCTTTCTTGCTTTTCAAATAATAAAATTGAAAAGTTTGCTTAGAAAAAAAAATAAAGGGTTTATAATTAAAGGTAGAAAAAAAAAAAAAAGGGAAAAAAAGGCTTGTGGGATTCCTTTTAATTAAGAAAAAAAGAAAAAAAAAAAAGGGAGTGAAAAAAAGACGGGCCACGTGTAACACAGCATGTATCATTCAAACAGTCACTTTTAAAAAAAAAGTTTTTGCAGTAAAAAGATGTAATAAGCTTACATTTTGTAACTGTTGAACCTTTTACATTGTACTGTAATAAACTTAAAGAAATGACGCGTCTAACAAAATCGTTTGGGGGTTTTGAACAGTTTTTTTTTTTTTTTTTTTTGTTGGGACAAACACAAGGGACCATTTCTTTTGTTGGGAGAGTTCACTCCGAATATACGTCACACTCTTTTGCTCTTTTCGAGTTGTGTTTTAAAAATTGACTGAAGTTCTTCTCTATTCATAATAATGGTCATTAAACAACCCAACACACAAATCAAGTAAATGACCTTTTATTGTATTTTTTTTTAATTAACATTTAGATTGACCAATGTGTCTATTGTTCGACTTCGTAAAGGTGGTAAACGTTTCGAACTCGCCTGTTATAAGAACAAAGTGATTGAATGGAGAACTAATGTGTAAAGCTTTCCAATTAATTTACGTTCAACTCATTATTTTTTTAAAATAGAGAGACAGATCTCGATGAAGTATTACAGATCCATAATGTGTTTATCAATGTTTCAAAAGGACAAGTGGCAAATAATGAAGACTTGAAAAAATGCTTCAAGACTGAAGAAATGGATAAAGTAATTCAAGAGGTATGTTGTTTTTTTTTTTAAAAAAAAAAAAAAAAAAAGGTTTGCATAAAATAAACAAATCTTATTTCGTTTTATAGATTTTGAAAAAGGGAGAGTTACAAGTGGCGGAAAAGGAGAGAAGTAACCAACTGGAAACCTTATGGAAAGATATCGCCAACACAGTCACCGACAACTGCGTGAACCCACAAACTAAACGGCCTTATACGGTGACGATGATTGAAAAGGCTATGCAAGATTTACATTTGAGTGTGAACCCAAAACGTAGTACGAAATCACAAGCGTTAGATGTGATCAAACAGTTGCAAGAAAAGCAAATGTTACCAATTCAACGTGCCCAGATGCGTGTTCGTATCACACTTTCACAATCCAAGGAATCCAAAAAGTTGCGTGAGAATATCTTGCCTTTGTTAACTTCTGTTGAAGATGAAGACTCGGGAGCATCAGAAATTGAATTGGTAAACGATTAATTTTGAATGTGGATTAAATTATTTAAAAAATAGGTTGCCTTGGTGGATCCTGGTAAATATCGTACAATCAATGATTTATTACAAAACGAATCAAAGGGTAAAGGGCAATTGGAGATCATGAATCTAAGAGAAAAGGAAGAAGGAGACGAGAAGTTTTAGAAAATGGGTGAATTTAGAATAAAAAGATTGTCTTCATTCTTTTTTATCCATCTTAGCAACTGGTTTGAACTGGAAATAATTAGATGTTTGGGTGTATTGTTAGGAAATACAACATAGAGTTCAAAGGATGATGTAATCTATAATCTTGTCAATATAGCTTTTTTTTTTTTTTTTTTTTTTTTTTTTTTTTACCCAGCCTAAAAGTGTTTCTTGTTCACTGTCCATGTAATATAATTTTAATGGTCTAGCTCTATGATGCATTCTATCGTGAATACGTTGATATAACCTATATAGCCTCGTCTTATTTTCCTCCTTGGTATACTCTCCACTCAACTCTGGTGTTGTGAATTGAACCTGCATTTTTGATTTGTACATAAAATGTAGTAGAGAAGGTACGCCAATATCCTCTACCGTATATCCATCTTGTTTGATGTTGGCCAAAAGGTTTTGTTTTTGTATTTGATCGACTACCTTTGTTTTCCACTCACTAATCTCAAAAAAGTTACTTTTGTCGGTACTGATGACGACAATAGATGTGTCTTTTTCAATATAGCAAATATAAGCATGTAAGAATCCTTTAGAATTGAATTTGGGCAAACAGAGAGGTGTCCATGCTTCGGCCGAATGAAAAGTATTGGATCCGTTCAACATGTTGAATAATAAATGAAGATCGCTTGGATGTAAGCTGTGCTTTCTAGGTCGTAATAGTGTTACCAATCTACCTTTAGATACTACGATAGCGTATAGCGAGTTCTGTCTAAAGAGTGAACATCATATACGTATAATGCTTTAATTTACCTTCACTTTGCCTTCTGTTAATATACCGCCCATTTGATCTCTCACTGATTTGTTCACCCGAAGACACTGTAAAGCACTCAGCATAAAACTATGATCAGCACTAAACAGTGAAGATAAACTGTCCAAGAAAACTTCGGTTCCTATCTATCTTTAGTATATCCTTCCTCACCTATTTGTTATTTTACCACCCAACAATCTTCTCAAGTCAAAGTTCACGCGTTGTTCAAATATCTTTGTAAGTTGTGTGCTTGTTAAGACACTCAAGATTTGGTTGTGTAAATAAGATAATTGATCTCGAAGCTAGAACTTTTTTCTTGAGTTATACTTCCCAGTTTAAAGCTATATATATATATATATATCCAAACGTTTCTTACTTGATTATCAGATTCTCCCGTTTTTGAAACACAAACATAATAAAGAGGATCCTTTAATACAAAGACAAACTTGTGTTGACCAGCATGAATAAACCTATCGGATGTGAACAAAGCCAAAATATATAAAAAAATTATTAAATTTACTTTATGGTATCGTCATTATCTTGGAAGAATGAAATAATAGCTTGTATAACACCCATTAAGGAAGACAACTGAGATTCATCACCATATCTATATTCAACTTAACGTTTGTCTACCTTTTTTTTTTTTTTTTTTTTTTTTATTTGTCTAATTACCTTGTCCAGACTGGTTTTCCAGAATTACTAAGAATAAAGAAATGTTTATCATGTTGTAGCCAATTGTTGGTTTCTGTATTGTTTGTTCAGTACTTGGTTTATTATTAAAGTCGATAATGTGTACCAGGTTGTTCTGAACTTTTTGAAATTCTTTTGACTTCATTAAAGCTTTGAATGGGTTCGTTGAGATCTAAAGAGGTCTCATCCACTTCTTTTTCAGAAGAGTTTTCACTTTGACTACTTGAGCTATCACAAAATACAGGTTGTTCTTCCATGTTTAAAATTAGAAAAGGGAAAATAAAAAGGAAAAACAATAACAAAAGAGGGAGAGTGTAGTGTGTGTAGTATGATCTTTATTTGAATATCCGACGTCCGATTGATTGTTGACATCAACAAAATAATGAAAACAAGATGTCAATAAGCCAAGAACGCGTCATGGGAAGGGAAAAGAAACTTTAAAGATGAAACAAGCACACGGACGTCATGGTCACAATGAAAAGTGATGTAAAGCAGAATAGGTTTCTTGTTTCAGGGTCATTTCTTTTCTAGATTTAAATGACCGCGTATGGAGAGTTGCTCCCTATTCGATAGTTATCTATCTCCCCTATCAAGCGTATGTGTTTACTGATAAAGTATAGTTGTTTTGATTCGGAGGAATACGCTGTTTTAGAGAGCGGAATCTCGATACACAAACAGAAAAACAAGAAACCACAGCCACATTGAGAAAGCCGTTGTCAATGCTCAGTCTAATTCGAAGAGCGATTATTTCAGAAATGTTTTTTTTTTTTTTTTTTGAAAGTAGAAAAGAGACCGGAGCCACAATAGTGTGGCACGGTCGACTGCGCCGTGTTAAACAAGGAAATCTGATCTTTTAGGGATCTGCCTCTCGAACATAATAAACGTGTGTCGCATTTCATTAGTGACAATAAACGTGGACATAAAGTTTTTTTTTTTTTTTTTCGGAATCACTCCTATTTTGAAATAAGAAAAAAATAAAAATAAAAAAAAAAAAAAAAACATTCACTTTGGGAGGGAGGGGGTTTTTTGTTTTTTTATTTTTTTATTTTATTTTTTTTTAGTTGCTTCTGAGAAGTAGATGTACATTATTTGGATAAAATAGATATGCAAAGTGATTTGGGGCGAATTATTTTTTGCAAATATAAACGTGGGTTTCTAATAAAAATTATTTATTAAATTTATCATTGACAATAAACTTTCTTTTTGTGTATGTTATCTACATGATCTCAAGGAAATAAATAGAAACCCTTATAAAATACATACTCTCTCTCTCTCTCTCTCTCTCTCTCTCTCTTTTCTATACTAACCACTTTTTTTTTTTAGAAAGCTACATAAAACAAATGTATTTTTTCGTTTGTGAAATACATACGGAGCCACTAAGGAGCGTTTTGTGCTATTGGCCATAAGCCACGAATTACTTCTCTTTTTGAGGCATTTTTTTTTTTTTTTTTTTACTTTGTGGCCCAATTTTAATGAAATCAGCCAAATATGGTATATAATTTTCATATATAAATAACTCTCTCTTTTTTTTTCTCTCTCTCTCTCTCTCTATTTTGGTGTTCTTTTTTTTTTTTTCTTTCTTTTCTCTTTCCTGTTTTCTCTTTATTAACTTAATATGCCCAAAAATATGACACCATATTCTGCCAACATTCATCGATTATCGCCGGGAGACATATGGTTACCAGATAACAGAGCTTCAGCTATGATGGTGAATGATTTAGCCAAACAAAAAGTTATGACACCTGCATCCTATTTGGATCACACCACTACTACATGCAGTGTAGCGTCTTATTCTTCTGCTTCATCTGAAGAATCATCATCCACCGCCAGAAGACACCGCCCAGATACAGCCAGTTTAAAAGAATATGGAGAATGTTATAAGAGATTAGGATCAGGCACATCTGCAGTGGTGATGGCTATTCGAAAATTAGAAGACGAGAATGGATCAGAAAGAATTTATGCGATCAAACAGTTTAGAAAGAAAAAGAAGAAGGAAAGCGACAAGGAATACATGAAACGACTGACCAGTGAGTTCTGTATTTCCTCCACATTTTCACACCCAAACGTGATCCACACTATGGACTTGGTATTAGATGAAAAGAAGCGATATTGTACAGTGATGGAATATGTAAGTGATTTTGAAACAAATTTTTTTCATGTTCTGACTTATTTTTAGTGTCCCGGTGGTGACTTGTACTCTTGTATCATGACAGGACGTATGTCAGAGATTGAAAAATTATGCTGTTTCAAACAGATGGTTCAAGGTTTGGCTTATCTTCATTCCTTGGGTGTTGCTCATCGTGACATCAAACCCGAAAATTTGTTGCTGACGATGGAGGGTAAACTCAAGATCACTGATTTTGGTGTGTCTGATGTCTTTCGCTATCCTTGGGAATCCAAAGGTCGTCACAGTGCTGGTCTGGTGGGCTCTGAACCTTATATTGCACCCGAGCAGTTTGAAAAAGAAGAGTACTGGGGTCAACTCTCCGATGTCTGGTCCGCTGGTATTGTTTTTTACTGTCTTTCTCTCGGTGGTCTCTCTTGGCGTATGGCTACCAAGAATGATTCATCATACATGACTTATCTCAAATCTTTGACCACAGGAAAACCATTTGAACTCTTTCGTCCTTTGGGCTCTCAAGAACGCCGTATACTTCTTCGTATGTTGGATCCTAATCCTTCTTCTCGTATCTCCTCTAGTCAACTTTTAGAAGACCCTTGGTTCAAATCTATTCCTGTATGTGAAGGCTCTATAGATTCATCAAATTGTGTACATCATCATACAGCAGGTATTCAACCTATATGTCGTGTACCCAGCAAAAAACAACTATAATATGCCCTCTCTATTTTATATGACCATATAGCCTATGTATATATAAATATATGCTTAATTTCCCCCCCCCCCTCCTCTAACTATTTCCCTCTCTTTTTTTTTTCCCAAAAAAAAAACAAGTGAATATACATGTACATAAACAAATAAAATAAAAATTTATTAAATCTTTTTTGCATCCCAATCAGTAGCTCTAAAGTCTTCTATGGAACCCTTGGGTGGTTGTAAGGGAGAAAAGTCATCAGCTTCTGTACTTGTCTTCTTTAGGTTTTCTTTTAATTGGTCTTTTGAATCCTTTGCTGATAACGGAGTTGACTCTGTTTTAGGTGTATGGGTTTCTGGACCTTCACTGACCAAATTAGGCTCTTTGATGTTTTCTGTATTCATATTTGAATAAAGAACAAGTTTTTTTTTTTTATTTTTATTTTTTTTTTTTTTATTCACTAAGGGATTTTAAATAGCATATCTGGAATGACAACAGTATTGAATCATATATATATATATATATATATTTCTGAGTTATTTATTTATACATTGAGATAAGAGTATGCTATTGAGATCCTGTCTGCCTTTGTAAAATCATTTGCTCTATTTGGCCATCCTTCTTTTCAACCAAGAGAGCTTTTAGCCATTTGACTTCTCTTTCTAATTCATGAACTCTCATTTCGTAAGTCTTGGCCTTTTCTGTCATTTCTGTTGCAGTCTGTTGAAGGGCTTGTTCACGCATCTTTTTCTTGACACGGAAACGAGCACTGGCAGCTGTATTACGTCGACGTTTGTCTTCTTTGCTTAATGGAGCTTGCTTTTTTGATTCGCCTGTGAGTTCTTTCATGGTTGCCATAAACTCTTCATCGTATCCATTTTCTTCTTCATCCAACTGGAGTGTTGGTTCATTAAAGTGAATTGGAGGGTTGATGATGGCTTGGAGTAGACCATGTGATTGCTCAGGAAGAACACCGTTGGGTGGAGTCGGGTTAGGTGAGTCAAAACCATTGGGAGGAGAGATATTGGGAGAGTAATAACCATTGGGTGGAGTGCAGTCGGGAGTATTATCATAAAATCTGGCAATAGCATCTATTTTATGTTAATTAAAGTAATAAGATATTTTATTTCTTACCCGAAGACATAGCGGTAGGACCACTATGATCCACAAGGGAAGCCAATTTGACGTTCAATAAGGAATGCATATCATGTTGTACTGAGGCTCTTCTATAGTCAAGAATATCAGGCTTTTGTTGAATAGCAGAACCTGGAGTAATATCATAAGTGAATTGAACGTTGGCAAAAATATCCAGTTCATTTTGGAGATCACTATCAGACAGGACATGAGAAGTGTCCATAATTTGATTGAGAGAACCAATCATGGATTGTCTAGAGGACAAGTCTAGAAGCAGATTAGAGAGAAAGAATATGACTAATCCTATTTACTATTGTTCATTAAAGAAAAGAAGAAAAAGGAAAGAAACGCAATCAAATAAAATAAAAAAAAAACACACACACACTTTCTATCAAGTTGCACAAAATAAGTTACACACCACAAGAACATCACTTTACCCACCACTAAGAGCCTAATTTGATGAAATATGAAGTTTATTTTTTTTTTAAAAAAAAAAAAGAGTAGGGAATAAGGAATTATAAGGGTTATTATGTTCTTTTGTATCAAATTATCAAGAAAAAATTATTATGTCGCAATTTGGCAACCAAAGACGTTTCAAATCACGCAATCAATTCTACTTTTCAGTGGATTTTGCGGATATTAAATTTACATCTCTCTTTCACACCTAAAGATTTTTGGTCTTTTTATGGCAATTTCTGACTTCCAAAAAAATTATAAAAATTGTAAAGGCATTCATTGGTCAAAATAAAAATGAGATCGTAAATACAATTAAAGAATAGAGTCACCGAAGAGTTTAAAGTTTTGTGCTATCGCAAAATAAAATGATCCAATAAAACTTAAGAAAAGTTTATTGATAATAAGTCCGAAGCAAAGTAAGAGCGATCAAGCCTTTGGAGCATTGACCACAAAGTACCAAACTTGTGAATATTAACCAATCTATGATGTTCATCGTAGAAAGAATCCATGTCAAGTACTTCTACTAGATCATGATGGCTGCTAAGAATTATTTCCTCCGTTGGCTTCATTACGATATTGTCTTCTTTTGTTGTAAAGTACAAAGGATACAAAGTACTCGAAGGACTATCAAAGTGTGATATATCCTCACCATATCTAACAGGATCA
>JNDS01004894.1:0-50662 GCA_000697035.1 Rhizopus stolonifer B9770
TAAAATTATTTTGGCAATCTTCTTATGTCATACATTCAAAGTGTCTAATTTAAATTTATTAACCGTCTCATTTTAGGGTAAAATCCTGTAACTAAATCAAGCCTCCTCTCCTCCCTTCCCTTTATTTTATAACTGTAAGGTATTCTATAACAAAAGTATTGGTCTTTTTTTTTTTTTTTTTTTTTTAAAAAAAATTCCCAAAAAAGGGGGGGGGGGGGGCCGGAACGGAAGACCGCTTTCAGTAAAGTTTTAACGTTGAAAATCTGCTTACGACACAAAAAAAAAACAAGTGATTGTTTCACACAGCCGTGTAATTTTTTTTTTGTCTGCCCAACTAAAATAATATTCATCCAGTTTGTTGATTGAGAGTGAGAGGTAGTAAGTTACTTTTATTTGTAATAAACTTAGAATCTAAGCTTGCTAAAGAACCACTTGTTCTTTCCGGTTTGGTAACGTTCTTCAAACAACTTCTTGATGACCTTCTTGGAGTCAACACGTTGAGTGGGTTCCTTGAAAGTTTCAGCAGAGATAGTACCCTTGATTTGTTCCAATTCCAAAGCATAACTATATATACATGTCAATTTTTATCACTTCTAATATTTCACTTTTTTTTTTTTTTTTTTTTTACCGAGTGGGCATCATGTGGTTGTAGTTGACAATCTTTACAAAAGGCTTGACCTTGGAGCGCTTGGCAACCTTCTTCTTACCCATGGACTTGGTGACCTTGAGAGGAGAACGTTCGACACCGGCAACAACGGCATAACCATAAGGTCTATCCTTGGTACCCTCATCGTGGTCTAAAAAATAAAAAAAAAAATATTAGTATATTGTTTCACTTACGTTTATAAATATAAATATATACTTACTACGGACGACAACAGCCTTTTTACCGGCATAACGACCTTGAAGGATGACAACAACCTAATTACATGAAAAAAAAAAAAATGTCAATTTCCAAAATTCTCTTTGTCTCATATTTCCACATTTCACAAAAAAAAAAAAAAAAAAAAAAAATGTTGGCGTGTGTATTTGTGTTTCTTTGATCCATCCATCTATCTCTTATTGTAATGATGATTACCTTTCCAGCTTTAATAAATTTAACCATGGCTGATCAAAGTGGATTTATAAGAGAAGGGGATCTAACTTGAGGGCTGTCATTTCTTAATATAAAAAAAAAGGGATTCCAGTAAAAGTCAATTTTGTCACTCCGCTGGATGTTCTCTTTTTTTTTAAAAAAAAAATACAGACTTTTTGATAGATAAATATGTGATTCTGTTTTGTTGAGAGTAAAAGAAGAACACAGTTTGAATAGGATTAAAAAAAAAAAAGTTATTGCAACCTTTTATTCTCAATTTGCAGAAAATAAACTTTTAAAAGTACAAGGCCTGTTTTTATTAATGATAATACTTTGGTTTTCTTGTGATAGTTCAACAAACCTAGAAGCATCTATTTCAATTAAATTGGACAATTTCCAAACTTACCGTTATCTGCTTTAATAGTGAGAAGATCTGCCCCTCTCCCACAACGTATCAACACGGCAGTGGATTGAACACATGCCGATGCATTTTTTTTTTTTTTTTTTTTTTTTGTATTCTATCTGTGAGGACATACAACTTCTCTTGAGATAAGTCCGCTTTGATTTTCACAAAGCAATTTGACAAAAGCAAGTTATTAGCATCATCATATACTATAAATAGTCTTTGATACCTCTTTCGAAAGTTGAAAAATGAGAACGCAGGATTAATTACACAGTTATCAGCCAAACATTTCAAAAAGTTAAAAGAGTTACCAGAAAAAAAAAAAAAAAAAAAAAAAAAAGAAGATATGAAACAATACAGTGCTTTTGCATTAATGTATGGCGACCAGCTCGAAACACTTTATATGATTGGATATCATCCTTCTTCAGGATCTCTAGGAAGACAAGCTTCCAAGCATAAAGAAGGACCGGATGAAAATGGACAACACAAGTGCATTCAACATACGGACACAAGAAGAGTACTTTGCAATCCGCTTACAAACGACCATTGATTATATCTACATCTAAAGAATATATATATATATACACATACACTGAAGATAAAATAGAACAAATAAGAAGCGGAAGGCACACCATCCATTTATCAATCTATCACATTGGTATATCGTGGATTAGAATTGTTTATACTTTATAATGGCGATAAAGAACTTTTAAATTATCATTTCTACTTGAAATAAACGTTTTTTAGACTCAATACAGTGCCTTAAAAAAGACACGTCTTTCTCGGCTCAAGCATACTGACCTAGATTAAAAAAAAAAAAAAAAAAACTGTAACACAACTCTTTTTGACAAAAAGTTGAATTCTATACCATTTTGAAGCCTAAAGATGTAGATTACTTACGACACGGGGGTTTAAGGGGATGTCTATACAACATAATGCTGTGTTTTTTTTTTAATTAAGTTATAAGCAAATTTAAAAGCTCTTCGAGTCTTGAGCTATTTTCAATTCTCCAATTAGCCAACGTTTTTCTTTCAGGAGATCCAACAATGGCTGCAAAACGAACTACATCTGTCCCTCCGATATGAAGATTTTCCAACGCCCGAAACATGTCCTCGCTTGTCTTGCTATCTCCCACACAGAAAATGTAATCGATACTTGAATAATTGGATATCGAACGCTTGATGACCGAACCCTTATTGACTTGACTAGGGCGTACTTCCAAGTTCATTCGATTGGTCAAACATTCAATAGGTAACTTTCCAACCAGGTTTTGCTCTAAATGATTTTGGCATTCCATTGCTTGGGAAGCTCTATTTGATTTGTGGGAGGTTAGTGTACATTCAATCAAAAAGAAACATGTTTTTTTTTTTTTTTTTTTTTTTTTTTTTTTTTTTTTGTTACCCAAATTTAGGATCTGCGTCGCGGTAATGCCAAGCAAGACATGATTTCTTTTTTTCGATAAGACTGCCAGGTGTACGCTCAGTGTAGTATTCAAATATTTCATTTACATCTTTTTTCCACGAGAAGTCCAGACCATCGCTGATATCGGACCAAGTCGTGCTTGAAGGATCCTTGATAAAGCATCCATGTTCAGCAGATAATCCCAAATTGGGTATGTCACCGAGACATTCATCAAGCCATTCTTGTGTACGACCCGAGACAACCCATACGATATTTTGAGTGTTTTCACATAACTTTTTTAGAGTATCTTTCACTGATGCGGAGGGCTTGGCTTGGTTAGATATTTTATTGATTGGAACCAAAGATCCCTGAATCAGAAAAGTTAGAGAAAAAAAAAAAATCTTGAATTATTTTAACTTACATCATAATCAATCACCAGAGCACGTTTACGACTGTTTTCATATTCCAATTTTACTCTAGAAAAGTCTATGGGAGCAGTCGAGCCCCAACTATCCTTGTGAGAATCCAACAACCCTTGTACAAGAGAGCTTGCCCAGTAATGGGCTGTATGGCTTGTAACAAAGCGATGTAATTCCTAGTACATGAGTTTAATTAGGGTCAAAATCTTGTCTTTTTTTTTTTTTTCTTTTTTTTTATTACCTGATATCTTGACTCCTTTTCTTCTTGACTAAATGATAAACTATCAGCAATTGCTTTAGCCACTTGTTTAAAGTCCCAAGGATTGACTATAGACGCAGTGCTCATGCTTCTTGCTGTTCCGGTAAACTCTGATAGGATTAATGGACTATATCGGCCCTCCTGTGCCACCACGTACTCGAAGCTACAAGTATTCATTCCATCAATCACAGGTGTCACCAAGCCGATATCTGCCACTTTCAAAAGCGCGTAGTATTCATCACGATCGATATGTTGATGAAACAGATGAGCGGGTGTAAACTCGATAGATCCATACTTGCTATTGATACGCGCGATTAACTCGTTTGCCTTCTTTTCAAGTGCGGGTGTATCTAAAAGTCCGGGCGAGGTAACCTGGATCAAGACTACTTTTTCTCGCCATTCAGGATAAGTGTCTAAAAAGACTTCAAAGGCCTCGAGTTTTTGAAGTACTCCCTTGACGGAGTCAAGCTTGTCTCGGCCAATGATCAGCTTCTTGTTGGTAAATCGTTTTTGAATCGCCTGGGCTTTAGGTGTTACTCCTGGGCGTTTACAGTCCTCGCGGGTACGCTCAACGTCAATACCGATGGGGTAGATGCCTATTTGGACCAATGCACCGTGACCAGAGATACCGTAGGGGGTGTATTCAAGACCAAGGATACGCGTACAACAGGAGGTCAGGTGGCGAGCGTAGTCATAGGTTTGTAATCCGACCAGGTTGGCACCCATAATACCTTGAAGAATCTCTTGACGACCTATGATATGTAAGTCAACAAAAGAAGAAAACACAATAAAATTGAACTTACGAGGAAGACAGCGAAATATTTCTGAGCTGGGGAAAGGTGTATGCATAAAAATACCTATGCGTGCATCGGGCAACTCATTGCGAATCATTTGTGGAACAAGCATGAGGTGGTAATCGTGCACCCAAACTGTTCAATAAAATCATTAGACTATTGTATCGCATGTATTGAACTTACTTTGATCGCCTGGCTTGTAACGATCCATGACTTTATCTGCAAATTGTTGGTTGACCTTGACATAATCTTTCCAATAGGCAACTTCATCTACTTGATCAGACCACATCATGCTATGCATCAATGGCCAAAGAACTAAACGAGTTAAAACATATCAAGATTGATTTGGTTAATGATTACCTTGTTTACTGTATCCTTCATAATGTCCATAGGCCTGTTTATCGCTGATAAAGATAGGGTCTATATTGTACTTTGACTGCAAAAGCTCACTTAAACCCTCGCGTTCTTCTCTGTTAATATCATCCACTTCAATAGGCTCATCATCTTCTGACTTGATTGCTCCCGTACTTCCAATATACAATGTTTCATGGTCTTTTTTCATCGAATCAATACCAGCATACATTGCCGAATGTCCTCGTCTTTGAGTCAGACGCCAAATATTGGTCTGTCCCAAAGCTGTTAAGATGGATTGTCTCTTTTGAACATGTGAAATCGGATTCATGTCCTTTTCTTCTGCGGGTGTGACAGGTGCTTCAGAGTAGACACGGAAAGGGTTCTTTTGGATCCTGAACTGTCTGAGCTTTTCAAGAATTGACTGGTTGGTATTGGAGACATCCAAGATACAATGATAGGGGATCTGGTTGACGACATGAATCACCTTTCCTTCAAACTTTTCATTGCTTTCTGGGCCCAAAAGACTTTCTTTGATTTTGTTGGTAATAACAGACATGATGTAAAGAAGATAAAAAAAGAAGTAGTGAATTGGTTTATATCTTGTATTTTAACACTAGGCGGTATTTGAAATGACGTTATGCACTGTCATCATTGACGTTTGCTTGACATTAGCGTTTTTTTATGTGTTTTATCTCATCATCTACTATATATATATATATATATATATATCTGAGACAATTAAAGTAATCAAAGAAAGAGGGATAGAACTTTTAAAGTTGATGAGACAAGTAAAAAAAAAAAAAAAAAAAAAAAAAAAAAAAAAAAAAAAAAAAAAAAACAAGAATTGTGTCCATGATGATCAAAAATACAGGTTTTAAAGTATTTTTTCGTTTTAGTTTCAGGACAAATGTCTTGTAAATGCTTCTACTCAATCCCAAACCAAATAGTGGCTCATTTTTTTTCTGAACAGTTAATACACATTGGTTCATTTTCCATACTTCAAAATTAAAATCACGGTCAACAAAACCCAACATATCGCTTTCATCTTTGTCGTTGTACCGTAATTCGGCAATATCGGGAGATCAGCTTTAAATATTAGTTTAATTTTGTATGCAGGCAAATCAGAATTCATACTCGACTTTGTACTTACAATCAACACAGGAACACAGCCCTTTAGTGCCACATAATGTAACAGCATTTTGCACAAATACGCGCCAGCAGGCCCGATACTAGGTAAGTTAACCACATCGTATTTCTACTTCTTTCTCTTTAAAAAAAATTCTTGAAAGGCTTATTTTATGAGTTATCTTTCCAGAAAGAGACCCTTGCTCTTTGTTTCCATGAATGGTTCAATCGATACCTACCAGGAGTAAAATGAACTGTGCAACTCAAGAAAAATCACAGTTTTTTTTTTTTTTTTTTTGAACTTATTTTATTAGAAAATAATTCAACAACTTGTTATTCATAAAAAAATTTTTTTTCTTAAGGTTATACTTTTATTTATTTATCTATAATACTAATACTATAAAGTGCTCAGATACTTTTTGTGGATGGTAGTTCAAGGTGAGATCAGAAAATATGTCACCATTGTGTGAACCTCATAAGGAGTTACTTGCAGATAACAAACTTGACCCTGAATCAAAGCTAAAATTAAAGATAGCGTGCTCCGTTTGCTCTAATTGTACACTTAATTGGAATTTTCTGTTGTTGATAGTACTATAATTGTTAAGAGTTGGCTGATTGATAATACCGCTAGATGGTATTGTTAGCACATCAGCTTCCTACATAGAATAAACATCCATTGCTTGCTATAATGAACTTGTTATATCTCTACTTATGTCTATTTAAGTAACGATTCAATTCGCTGTTCAACTTCTTTTGGTAGTTTTTTTCTTGATGTTTTTGATGCATTTGTAAAGTCAGAAAACAATGACTTATCAGTAAATGGTTTAGAAGTATCAGAGTTCAAGGTAGTTTTGAATCTTTGAAAAGGACAATCAGTTTGTTCAAAGTCTCTTTCATCTGTTTTGCAAGTTTGGCCGAATATGATTCAACGTACGAGTTTTTTTTCTGTAATCTTGAATTCAGCAATTAAAATAACACATTTGACACTGCCACAGAAATTGTGTACTAAAAAGTCCAGCTTGAATTCAACATTATTGTTTTTTTTTTTATTAGATGACCATTAGCCTATTTCATTTTTAGAAGAGATTCCGAAGCAAAGATAGATGACAACAATGGTGAAAGGTAATAATGAATGTAGCTGTCTTTATTTGAGTCATCAGTTGGCCCATTAACAAGAGCTGGGAAGATTTGTACCAGAATTTGAGCAGTGTGTATATCTAAAAGATTTTTAGGCTCACAAACTTTTGCAAGTAATTGAGCACACAATGACAATAAAGAAATCCAACCAATGGGAGGAGATACATCGATGTCCATACACCAATCATAGCAATTTAATTCTCTTGGAAGGAGATAAGCATCAAATGATAGCGTTGGTTTGAGCGAAGTATGGTCTTTAGTTGAGAAATACTTGCTAACAAAGGATTTAATGTGTCTATCAAATATGTAAGTATCATTCAGGTCAAGAAGGCGAATACCAAAGTGCTGTACTGGATCGATATGTTTGGTCAATTTTAAAGCTGTATTTTTCAAACCAAAGCATAAATCAGAAATACAAGAACAATCCAACATCCATTCTGACACATCTAAACTATATTCAAATTCGATTGCATCTTCCTCTTCCTCTTATTCTCTTTGTTCATCTGAACCTGTAAATGTAAGAGTGTACTCGCAAGTACAGTGAGAATGGTGGTCGACTGATAAGTTGGAGGGAATTTTGCTCTCTTCATCGCTCTCTTCATCACAAGAGTGATTTAAGTCCAGTATACAACTAACGTTTTCTTCCTGTTGCTGAACAGCTTCTATTGGCTATCATTGCTGATTTGGGTTGAAGGTACCTAAGTCCAACGCATTGATTATTCCAGAATCATGCGCTGTAACACTAAAACTGATATCTTGTGGCTCAATTTGAGATGATTATATTGATAATACTAAACGGCAAGCTTCTGCCTTCACAAAATCTTGTAAATTACCTAATCTTTTGATATTTCATACGATGGACAAACGAAAATCGTATGTGACGCAGAAAAGCCGGATCGATGGGCTTCAAAGTGGCCACAGACTTCGCCATAGCATAAGAGATCCTTGATATACCATACCCAAATATGGACAAAATTTCCATACAAACTACAGTAATTAGATTTTTTTTTTTTTTTTTTTTTTTGACAAAGAATAAACTTACTTGGAAAGTGTTATAGTTTGATCCAAAGAGAGAGGCAACAAAACACCATATGATTTCATCAGTGATAGCATATTTTGATTGAATTAAAAAAGGTTTTTTTTTTTTTTTTTTTTTTTTGCTTCCTTTTTTGATGATTTATTGTTTTCAATAACAAAAGCGCATATTTTCCTTAGCAAGTGATCAACACGTACTATTTTCCAGATTAACAAAGAGGTTTTAACAATTGCAAGAAAAATTTCCCGCTTCATATAACACTTCTTTTTTCACTTTGTTCAAACACACTCATGAGAGTAATAAAATGGGTGCGGCAATTTCTTATTCGAAGCAGGTATTGTTGAAAGGCCGAATCCTGTGGCCAGTGACCCAGGTCACAAAGAGATCTTCGCAAGTTTCCAAATATGAGTAGTGGTTGTTGTAGATTAGCGAGCACTGATATAGTCATCAGCACTACACAAGATCAATAATTTAGAACACATCTACAAACATTCAATGATTATATTGCCAAAAATATTTTTATGGACCTCACTATTTCTAGAGAGCTATTGATGAGATCCATACAACAAATAAATGCAAAAAAATTGGATATATGCCTTCATGGCTCTGACATACAAGAAAGTGATAGTTCGTTTTTGCATACACAGCATTTGAGAGAGAGAGAGAGAGAGTTCAAATGACATATCCCATCAAAAGCCTTATGAACAAACTTGTTGAAATCATATATACTGGCTCTGCGAGTATCAAAATTTAGAGATTAGAAAATTATACGAAACTGGCGAAAACGACCCAAACTCTTAATAGTCCATGTTTTAAAACATATGGATTGTATCAATAAAATCAACTTTTATTGATACGGAGACTTTTTTTTATGTCATCAAAACTCTTACAAGGCCAGAATAGCATGTTTTTATTGAAAATCATCTTTGCTTAAAAGATCTTTGATGTTGTTTTCGTACATTCTTCTTCTAACAATTTCTAAGCAACCAGGCCACATGGCGTTATTTAACCATAAAGAGATAGCACTTTACTAAAAAAAAAAAAAAAGGGAGGGAAATAACTTACCCATACAATCGAAACAACAAATAAAGCGTAATATTTTTATAGAAAGATAAGCCAATGTGTTATATCCTTTTTCTTTCTCAATGAAGATTACAATTTTTATTTCATTACGTATAAGTTAAGTATTAGCAGGCACTATTGCCATCAATCATAGGTATCTTTATCATCGTGGTTTACCATGAAGCTTTGGACCTGGATTAACGCACCGGAATTATAGAGCAATGCCTTTCAAAATTATGGAACAAGAGAACCCATAGCAGCAGCCATTAATTTTGTTCAAAATTTAACCTTAAGCGATTTCGAAATTTCAAGCACTTATTCTTCTGATCTGAATGGTGTTACCCATGTTTATTTGCGTTAAAAAAATCAATGATTAGAAGTTTTAAATGGTGATATGGATATCAATGTGAACAGAGAAGGTCAAATCATCTTTTATGAAAATACATTTATAATCTTTAAAAAGACTCCACTTAATTGGCGTCAGTTTATTTTCAAGCGACAAGTGATTCAACTTGAAAAAGCTTTAAAGTCCCTGTTGGAATTTGTACACAGGAGGTCTCTTCAAGACCCAATTGAGCCTATTTCTTCATACAAGGACGACGTTTACACTTTCAATCAAGTAACTAAAGCAAAATCCACTGTAGAGGTCAAGCAGGGTTATCTCCAATTGAATAATGATGAGCTTCAATTGGTGTGGAACATTTAATACAAACCTCAAGACAATTGGTACACTAATCGAATCCACGCTTATGATGGTATCGCCGTGGGCCTGGTTAACTGTATCTCTTTTGCTTCTTATAAGGTTATTTCTTTTGGTTACAACTACCCCAACGGTGACCCTCGAAAGCTACTCAAAGAGCCGCATGATGCTTGGGACAGTACTCATGGATGGAACACAGAAAATGTCACACTGGGTAACAACTTCTATACACATACAAACCCGGACGGTGGTAACCACTGGAAAAAGAACCTTTGCCCCACCAGCCGATATGAAGACGGTAATCTGGTATTTGACTATCCGGTCTATTTTGACAGACAATAGCCCGAAGAGTATCAAGATACGGCGGTCACAAACTTGCTCTATTGGTATAATATTGGGCATGATTTCTTTCATCGCTACGGGTTTGATGAAAAGGCAGGTAATTTCCAACAGTTGAATGGGGGTCGAGGAAGAACTGATGATGGTGATTCGGATACGGTGATTACCAATGCACAACTTGTCTCGGGAAGAAACAATGCAAATTTTGTTACACCCCCAGATGGTAAACACGGCAAGATGAGAATGTATATCTGGGACCAAATCAAGCCAATGCGAGATGGTGATTTTGAAAGTGGAATCGTAGTCCACGAATACACGCATGGGTCCAAGAAATTCAACTGTCTCGGCTGAGGAGATACTGAGGAGATGCTGGTGGTATGGGCGAAATCTGGGGTGACTTAATTGCGACTGTGATCCGGATGAAACCTGAGAATACGAGGGATGATGATTTCGGTATGGGAGATTATGCAAATAGCTGCGAAGGAATTCGAAACTACATGTATTCAACCTCACTCGAGGCCAATACGAGAACCTACAAGATCATGGACGGATTTGATTATTGGGGTGATCATGCCAAAGGAGAAGTCTTGGCTGAATTTCTGTATGAAATCTATTGGAATCTAGTCGATCGTCTTGGTTTCGCTTCCGATTGGTGCCCTCTTACACCTCAGGACACGATGAAGGCGGCTATGGACCTATAAGATCTATATATGATCAGACAACACATCACATCGCATGGCAATACTCTGACTGTTTAACTCGTGATGGATGATATTAAGCTGCAGCCTTCCACGCCAAGCTTTTCAGCTGCTCGTGATGCCATTTTGGAAGCAGAGAAGTTGTTGACGGGTGGCGAATATCATTGTGACATCTATAAAGAATTTGCCAAACGCGGACTTGGTGTTGGAGCTATATTGAAAAAGAAAGTGTGGTTTGATCAGCGCGTGGAGTTATGAGATCCCTTCTGTTTGTTCAATAAATTAAATTATTACACTTTTTTCCCACATCTCACATGAATTATCCAAAGTCCGGCATTTCTCATAGAGATTGCACACGGAATCTTTTATTATTGTAATGCAAGAGATAATGTTGAGAGACTATGTATAAAGTAAATAATTAAACATGTACAAGAGCATATCATAAAAATCATAAGAGATCATAAAGAGGAGGAAGGGAGTGTAAATAAGATAGATTAAGAGGTGGCACGTGTAACACGATACTGTGCTTTATCGTCGCATGAATAAATGGAAGAGAGGTCGGATAGTGAAGATAAGACTGAACTGGTGGATGATATGGACGGGTATGGTCTATAAGTAAAAGAAGGACGTCGATGATAGGGTAAATCATGTATAGGCATTGTATAGTCATCTTTAGATGCTTCGTTGGATTGACAAGACATTGAGCAGAATGCCATATTCTAATGTAAATTAGTTTAAATTATAGAAAATCAAACATACTTCATCCACAAGTCTTTTTTCACAATACAAGCACAAATTTGTTTCCATATAAAAATAGCGCTAACAAAAGTGAAAGAAGAAGAAAAAAAGGAGGAAGGGGGCAAATGATCCTAATTTTCATTAGTGAGTCACTGGAAAACAACAATGGATAATGTGACAAAACTTCTTTTACGCACTTCAAACCAATTAAAAATGACAGTTTGAATGTGTGCCCCCAATAAAAAAATTTCCTATCTTGGTCTATTTGCATCTTACAGAATCGCTTTCTCTTTTGATTGGCCATCAAATGCATACTATGGATTCAGTGACAAAGAATATCAAATTCATTTTTCTTATTTCGGAAACTGTTATCAGCGAGTATTTCCCAAAGGTCGAACGGGATGAATGCGGGTTTCCATGGAAACCTAGAAATAAATTAAAAAATCACCTATTAAAATGCACCTTCCCCATTTTATTTAATTCATAACAGAACAACGCGTCTTTCTTGAAAACTGCTTTATAAATCACTTCATGTTCCGAGCAATATCACCACCCAATCTTGGTCATTTCATATAAAACACGAATATCTTTTTTTTAACTGTTTTGAAGATCATGTCATAAATTTAGACTTTGTAATTTTCTCTTACCCCAAAGTGTAACAAAAACAACTGACCTTAAACATGCACACACCATAAAGCAGAAAAAAAGAAGTACAAAATAAAAATTATGTCATCATTCTCTTAACATTTTGATAAATACCATTTAGCAAATATCAAACAATTTAAGGTTCCAAGGACACGAGTAAAGGGTATACTCTTTCCGAATATAAATTACATCTGGTTTTTTTTTAGTGCAACGGAAAAAGAAGATAACAAAAAACTTTAATCTCCTGATCTCTTCCGGGTTCATAAAACATGAGATTCGTGCTATATGTAATACTCAGCATCATTTGGCTAAGATATGAAACGTTATTTTTACGCGTTCCGTTTCAACTTTAGTTTACACATGTATACAAGGCATTTTAGAATCTTTAAAGGGGGGGGGATTTATTGAAAGGCCGTCCATCTTAGATGCCCAGTTGTGCAGCAAAAGAAAGTGCTACCTGAGCTGCCATTTTACGTCTTTCTTCGTCAGAAAGTGTTTTTCCGTGTTCTATCCTATTTAGTCATGTCGGTTTAGTCATGTATTTTACCTCTCATAGATTGTAACATTTGGAAAGTTTTATCCAAATCATCATCTTCTTCTAAAGAACTAAACAACTTTTGTCTCATCTCATTGACTTGGGAAGGAGAAGGTAAATCTAAGATGTGTTGAGTACTAGAACATAAACTAATTCTTATTACCAATATCATCCTCTTCTTCTTCTTCTTTATCTTCTCTATGTAACTGTAGTTCCTGAATTTCTGCATAATATTAGATATTTCCCCTCAATTAGTCCTTGATTACCTCGAATTAGTTCCAATTCTTCTTCTCTTTCAGTCATTCCACCTTTGTCTTTCCTAATCATACCATCCCAAAGATTTGTCTGTAAGATTTCTAAAGCCAGGGCGATCCCCACCTTATCCATAGGAGTTTCAGTCTTTTCATTCATATCCACATAATCAAATCCATTTGATAAACACCAATCGTTCATGTCCTCTGTATTCTGATGTGATTGATTAATACACATTCGAATATTCGGTTCTGTTTTATCCAAAAAGGGTAACCACAACTTGATGCTTTCAAAATGTTCTGCCTATTATAATCATTGTTCATCAACAACTGGGTCTGTTGCTTGGTGCTTACTTTATCAAAGACGAAAACAAAGGCATCGATTACTTGGCTCACTTGTTTATTTTCAATATATTTTGGAATGGTTTCTTGTTCTTGTTCGATTTCATCCAACCAAAAATCGACTTTAGCTGAATAATATTTGGTGTCCATCTTGTATGGAATCTTGACACCTACAACATCTCCATTGGTTTCTTTTAATCTTTCTTGGATCGAATTTTCAGGAAATGTTGTGTTGGATTCTCTAAATAGATCTTTTTTTTTTCAGGAAATAAATGAGCCTTTTTTTTATGCGAGTATAAATGCTTATAAAAAAACCTTTCACGAATTGTAATGTGCTTGAGTTCTGTTTACTTGTAACAAAGATTTTGTTTTGTACAGACATTTCCTTTTAAAAATACAAAAAAAAAAAAAAAAAAAAAAAATGAATCCGAGACAATAAAGCATCTTTGTTCCTGAGTTGTAAAAATTCCATTTTGAAAAAAAAAAAAAAAAAAAAAAAAAAAAAAAAAAAAAACGCGCTTTGTTTCTCTTTTTTTTTTTCTTTATTCAATTTCTCATCACAAAAATGAAAGTACAACTACTGATTCCTTCGCAAGAAAACAAAAGATTTTTTGTTGATACTACAAAAGACGAAACAGTGTTATGTTTCAGAAAACGAGTAGCTGAATTACTGGACATGGACAAGAAAGATTTTCTGTTAATCTCACTTGGAAAAATAGTAAATGAGTGCTTGTCTTTTTTTTAAAAAAAAAAAAAGAAAAAAAAAAGTATCTGATACTTTGTAGTTGAATGATAAATGTGCTGATAAATCCTTGGCTTTATTGACCTCAACTTATCGTGTTCGTGACAAAACATCTATTATCGTTCATGTTAACAAACGTTATCAAGATTTCAAGAGCTCCACAACAGTTGTCCGAGAAGAAAACAAACAGAGAAAGAAAAATGTGGTCTTGAGTTTAGAAGTTGTTACTAAGCCCTTTGAAGAATTCTTTTGTAATACTTGTGAAAACAAAAATAAGAAGTGCTCAGAATGTGGATGTCGACAATGCTTATTGAAAACCGGGGATCCAATTGTAAAAAAAAAAAAAAAAAAAAAAAAAAAAAAAAAAAAAAAAAAACAAGAAATAGACGAGTTTATGTAAATAACGGCAATTTATCATAGATTTGCGATCAATGTGATACTTACTGGCATGCTCAATGTGCTGGATTAACGAAAATACCTAAAGACAAATATTGGTGAAATATATTGGCATTATTATGCATGACTTATATGCATATATCTTTTAGGTACTGCCCAGATTGTATTAATACAGATGTGGATTTAATTGTTGATAAGAAAAAGAAGATTCAAAACACAAAATCTTTGGATGCTTTAATGAGAATGAGAGAAAAAGAATGCGCCATAGGTAACTATCACACATCATTTTTTGACTCACCAATAATACAGTACCGAGAAATCACGTGGGTAAAATACCTGGAGTTTATTGTGGACAAACTTGGGAAAATTTGAATGCTTGTAGTGATTGGGGTATTCACAGGTAAAAAAAAAAAAGAATAAAATAAAAATACGAATAAATTCTCATGTTTGCAACAGAACAACTTCATTTTCAAGTAGAGTGTTGGGTGGAAGTGATACGGGCGCTGTCTCCATTTTTTTATATCGAAATAGTCGTAATTTCAAGACATATGAAGACAAAGGATACGAATTTATCTTCTCGGGTCTGGGTGTGATTTCAAAAGTGACAAGTTCCTTGATGGACAAGAGTTTGGTTCGTCAAGATCTTTCATTAGCCTTGACATGTGATGCACCTTTGAATAGCAAGACTGGATCCAAAGCGGTCAATTGGAAAAGGAGTCGACCTATTCGAGTGTGTCGTGCTCATGTGGAAAAATTTATGAGTGAATTTGATCCTGTAGAAGGTGTTCGTTATGATGGAATATACAAAGTAGTTGAATATTGGCCAGTTACTTGTAAGTGGAATGACTAAAGATGACAGATTACTAAACACAAGCAGGTCAAAATCCAAAGCGTGTTGTTTGGAAATTCAAATTGAGAAGGGATGATGATGAATTGGCACCTTGGCTAGTACAAAGCAAAAATTTGAGTATTGAGAGAGGATTAAGAATGATATATGAGGATGAAGATAAGGCAAAGAAGATTGTTCAGTATAAAATACCACCGCATATTATTCAGATGATGGATGAGGATACGGCAAATAAGCGGAAGTGGGATGAAGTCAAAAAATTAGAGTTTTGGTCAGAGTTTGAATTTATCAATTATCTCTTTGATACTGTCATTGTCTGTAATAGTGGTGCTTGCTCAAAGCCAATACAGGTAAAGAAAATTTCATATTACATTTTTTACTCATAGTTAGAATCCTATTGTTACCTCTTGTGGACATATCTGTTGCAAGAAATGTCTGACTTATAGTAAATCAGACACATGCTTTACTTGTCGTTCTCCTATCAACAAAGGACGCATGGTTTCTAACGTAGCCCTTATTGGTATATTGAAAGTATTTAGCCCTACGTATGGTCAAGACACAGAGAAAATACCTTGTCCTGCTATGAGATATGATCCGCCCAAACGAAAAAGAGATGGATCTATTGATCTTAAGAAAAGAAAGAAAATAAGAATTGTCATTGATAGTGTATAACGCACTTGTACTCTTTTTTTTTTTTTCGATTAAAAACAATTATTTCTTTTTTCCTTATTTACAGTTGAGGGCTTAAATAGAGAGGTCCATGCAGAGAAACAATTATGCCATTTACCTTTCTCTTAATTTTTTTTTTTTTAACCAACATAGCAATCAGCACACCAACACTTCCGCCATCGGCTACTACTTCCAAACGAATATCTGTGTCAGGAACATACCGCTAAACAAGAAGTTGATATATACGTCCCTTTAGACGAGAGCATTTCTCAAAGGTAACACCATTAATATCAGTTACAATCGGATGTTTAAGCCCTTCTTGCTGTTCAATAAGAGAGATTAGAGCCGCAGCTAATTGCGCACTGCGACCAGAAACTGTTTGACAGAGATGAGTCATGATATCAAGATTTTGCTTCTCTACAGTGTATTCACTAAACGAAAAGAGTGACATAAAGTGATCTTATCGTTCTGGATCTTAAATATAGCTTTTCTATCTCCATCAAATTTCTCGTATTTTCGAACACATTAAAGTAACTCATCTTTCTATATCACTTATAATCAATGCATCTAATCCAAAGGCAGTGCTCTTTTTTTTTTTTTTTTTTGGGCTGATTTCCTTGAAAGAGAATGTTTTGTTCAATTAGATCCAGAGCAGTCAGTCTGACCAATTCACCAAAATAAACACCAGTCATCATCTTTTCGTACAACTGAAATCTGGTTAACTGTACTTGTTGAGAGATAACCAGGTATCTGAGTCAAAGATGTCAATCTCTGTATTCACTAACATGATCTCGTCTTGGTCTCTTTTTTTTTTTTTAATTTCTTCATTCGGTTTATTTTTTCTGGATAGGCTATATTAACATCTATGCCATAAACAAATCCGATACGTGGCTGAGTTGGTATAATCATGCGCTAAAGCTATCACTTTCACACAAAAAATAAGGAGAGGGGTATCAAGCCTTTTTGCGATTTTTTTTTTTCCTAGACTTACTTTTCTTTAAAAGCCTCATGAAATAAATCTGTAAGATAGGAACCTTCGACATCTTAAATTACATATTTTTTTACTCATACGAAGAATTTTTTCCTTGGATAGACTTGTTTGACTATAAATAGAGAGTGTAAGCTCTAATATTTTCTTAGTGTGTATATATACTCTATAGGAAAACTCCAACAGATATCTAAAGAAAGAGAAGTCTGTGTTTGATCTATTTGTATCAACAATTCTTTCACAGCCTCTCAATCCAACCAAACTGGAAACGAGTACTTGTTCTTATAAAGTCTACTGTTCAACGTAACTGAATCACTTTTACTTGAGATTAACCCAAGAATTTAAGTGCACATACATGAAGTGTACCTCTACCAATATCCAATGAAAGAAATATATCTGTTTCTTGACCAGTAGGAATTGAGTGATATAAGAAGGAATCATGGTAGCTAAACTAGAAGCAGAAATTGTCCAGTTCATGAATGATTGACTTGAACTTATTTTGACTTAGTTCAAATGATTGAAAAACAGATTTCATAGTAAACAAAAAGAAAGAAAGAAAAGATGTTTTAAAAGAGACTCAATTTTTTTTTTTTCTGTGTTCACACGCTCGATCTAGTTCTGGAGGCGAGGGTATAAATTATTCATCATAAGGACCATTTAAAGGTGTAATTGATCTTGATGGATAACCGATTTTCTTGATTTGTTTAACACCACCTTGAAGAGACAAGTTTTCAGGTCCAATGAGAGATTGATGTACATGTTCAATGGATTTAAAGTACTTGACAGTCTATTTCGAGTTATTAACCTGACTTAATGTCGGTGTGTTACCTTCATATGCAGTTCAAGTGTTGCGTCCTCATCACATACAATCATTCCTTTGGGATGCATCTGAATAGCCGAAACTGTCCACATATGGTTCACTCCACCTTCAATACAATTAGCTAAAGCAATAGCCTAACGTGTCAGTCAATTATCTACATTTTTTCTTGTACCTTGTGTGCGCCAGTGATGATAACAAGTACTTCTCGTGCATCCATGACCGTACTATTATTTACAAAAAAAAAAAAATCAGTCTGTATCTTTTCCCATCCCCAAGATTACTTACGCAACACCCACAGTCAAGGCCAGCTTGGGTACTTGTGACACATCCCCGTCAAAAAACCTAGCATTAGCAATAATTGTCTCATAAGCCAATGTCTTGACTCTTGTACGAGAAGTCAAAGAAGAACCCGGTTCATTAAAGGCGATGTGACCATCTGGACCAATTCCACCTAAAAAGAGTTCTACACCACCCATTTGAGCGATAGTCATCTCAAAGGCCTTACACTCTTCATCCAGATCGGGAGCGTTTCCATTCAGGATATGTACATTGTCTGGATTAATATCGACGTGCATGAAAAAATGCTTCCACATGAACGAATGATAGGATTCTGGGTGATCACGAGGAATTCCAACATATTCATCCATATTAAATGTCACCACATGTTGAAAACTGATATCCCCTGTCTTGTGCATCTCTACTAACTTTTTGTAGACGCCTACAGGTGATGATCCCGTAGGTAATCCGAGTACAAACGGGCGTTGTTCGCTTGGATTAAATTGATTGATGCGTTCCTTGACATAGTTGGCTATATTTTATTCAATTCATCATTCTTTGCTGAATTTTCTTACCAACGTAGCTCGTTACTTCTTCATAATCCTCACGAACAATTAATCTCATATTGAGTGGGAGAGAAAAAAAAAAAAATCTAAAAAAGAAGGGGAAAAAGAAAAAAGTGTGTCACTTTATAAGGGCGATCGAATATCCGCTTGTATCAAGATTGTATTGATATGGAACGCGCTACTTTTCTAAATTTACTTCATGATTCTTTTGTAGGAAGAAAAGTAGACAACTTGGTTAAACCTTCATCAGATTTCAATATTTCTATAGCTTGAACAAGCGTTTCTAACCTATCATTTTCCATCGTTTTCCAATTAGGCGACATCTGTTTCTTTAACCAATTAAAATCCTCTACTTGATCAAAATAATTCACTGTATTTTCCTGATTCTACAATTTATATAAGAAAATTGTAGACTTTTACAAATCACTTACATTGAATTTTCCAGTAGAAATATTATGTGAATCTTCTATAATTGGACGACTGGTAACATGCATTAAAATATCCAAATGGTGTGCATCGTGTATACGCAGCTATATAAATTGAATCAATATCTCACACTTTTTTTTTAAAAAAAAAAGTAATGTTTTTTACCTGATGACATCCTACCACCAAAACAGAATGACTTATACCATAAACAAGTAAAGATCCATCAATGGAGCCACAAAACAAGATACAATCCCGAATGTTTTTCATATGAACTGCAGAAATAGCCTTTTCAGAATCCAAAATAACAATACAACGTGTCAAATCTGACAAGAGAACATCCATACATTCCTTTGATTGATCTAGACGTAAAATTTTATCCGACTGATCTTTTATCAAGACAGTGGCGTCCGAAACATGTTCTTTTCCGGTCTCCTTGGGTTTAATCACAACGGTAGGTTTGGGTGTCGTTTTTTGTTTACGCGATTTGAAAGAGAATTTGGCTTTGGGTTGAAGTTCTGATTTTTTGGTATCTAATCTTTCACTCAATTCTTTTAATTGCTATATTTCAAATATCAAAAAAAAAAAAAAAAAGTATTTTATGGGTTGTTGTTTCTATTACCAGAGAAAATTGACGTTCGTCATAAGATGGTATAAAAGAAAGTGCTTCTGTAATCCTTTTTTCTAAACCGTTTATTTTTTGAAGTATGGTATCAAAATGAAGAGGAAGATTGGATGTAGGTAATGTTGAAGACTGATTTAATAACTGATTAATGTCTAAATAAATAAAAAAAACAAGTTCTTTAAATATTTATTTTTTCGAATAAGTCATCAGGTACTTGAATATTCTTCTTTAAACTGATGCCAAAAATCATTGGCTGCTTCTGTTGCCATTGTTGGAGAAAAAAATATAATTGAAAAAAGAAAAAAAAAAAAACCCCCTTTTTTTTTTTTTTTTTTTTTTTTTTTTTTTTTTTTTTTATTGGGATCGTTTGATTTCTCCCGTTGTTTCATAGTGTTTTATAGCTTCTAATAAAGAATCTTCAGGTACACGGTGTTGCATTAAAAATGAGTTGTTTAAATGAACAACAGGAATGTCAAACATATATTTGTCTCGAAATTCTTTAGGACATTCTTCTTTGTGAATGTCAAGTACTTTTAAAGAAAAGGGTGTCTAAAAAAAAAGGAGCATTGAGTCATTGTCTTTATTTTTAGTTCATTTTTACCTTTTTTTGTACTGAAAGTATGGCAGACTTTGCTGTTGTGCAAAGTGAACAGGTACTAGAGCTAAATAACGTAAGTGCTACTTTTCGAGTGGACATTGTAAATGAAGAAGAAGAGGAGAATAAAAAAAAGAGTACGACTTTATAACCTTTTCTGCAGTAAAACACTCCCTTATTAAGCATTTCTCTTATAAACAAAGCTTATCTCAGCAGTAGAGAGATGATGCATAAAACAAGCCTTACGATGCTGAATTCTCCATCCTTTAATGAGCTTTTTGAGGAAAAGTCACATTCCAAAATGTATGAATATCGAAACATAATATAAATATGAGTCAAAATCGCAGCATAATCTGATGCCCTTATAATTTCTGTGGTGGACATGCCGTAAAGTATTGTAAAGGTATGTAGATTTAATAATACATTTGATGCACCTTAGTATCAAGTTTTCACAAACAGCCCAGTTCTTTTTTCTATCAAAATATATACTAAAATAATGGAAAACGATAAAACAGTTCAGCCATATGTATTCATATTGTCTTATGTGGGCAGTATACTTTTGAAACCTTTATTTGGTATATAAAACAACAGGCCGAGAAAATCCTAAATTATATTGTTAGTTCGCCATCACGGTTTTTTTTTTCTTATTTTACCTTTGCTCTCATCCTTAGGCACACCCAAATCATTAACCGACGTGAATCCCACTTCCTTAATCAAATATTCCGTGTAGTTTTCTGGTTTAAATTGTAATTCTTTTTCCACATCAACATTTAGCTAAAAAAAAAGTTAATAAACAAGACAAACGAAAATATATTGAGTTTCTTACTTCGGTATTCTTTGCTCTTTTTTGAAAGGTTGTAAAATCCTGTGCTTCTAAAACCAATGTACCTCCTGTTTTCAAAGAGTTGTATATCTTCTTAAAGAATCGCTTGAGTCCATCATCACCTTTATGAAGCTGAATCCATTTTGTCACACTCAACCTATTGAAAAACAGGTCAAATCGCCCATATAAGAAAATAAAGTGATTCACTTACGCCAATATCGTATCATATTTTTCTTTTTCTACTTTTCCCTTTGTCCAGTCTGCTTCTTTAAACTCGATATTATGAGGAAAGCCTTGGACTTCAGCACTAGGTGGAGTATTCATGGAAATAAAGCCATGCATAAAAGTCATGGAAAGTGGAAAGTAATGTCTCCTCAAGGTCAAGTCAAAAGATTCTTTAGTATCTTGGTTAGGATCGCTCAATGAATAAACAATCTTGATATTGTTGTTTGCATTCTGAATCAATTTTTTGTCAATATCTATTCCACAAATATATTCAGGTCCTTTTTGTTTCGCTATTTGGATAAGGTTGTGAATAAACTTTTCTTTTTTTTTTTTTTTTTTTTTTCTTTTTTCTTTTTTTTTTTTTACCGAGACCGATTGTAATGTTTCCTGAATTACAACCAATGTCTAAAACTTGCTTATCCTTGAATAGATTATCGTCAAGTAAATCGATTCGGGGATCAATGTCGTGTTGAGTTTTAGGTAGACGTCGAGTTCTAATAGAATGGTTAAAAATAAACAAACTAAAAATTAGCTACTTACGTATAATACGCTTTATAGTTTCCATAAATATCTCTCGTTTGTCTACTATTTTCCTGATTATGTTTAACAAGTTGTTCGGAATTAGATCGCTTCATTTTAAAAAGAAATAAAAATAAAAATAAAAATAAAAAATTGGGATTCCATAAAAATATTTCGATGAAGCTAGATATTTCTGCAATGGGATAACTAAAATTTGTAAGTCTTATACAAAGGCACTAGAAAAACTATACCCAGCAATTTTCAAGTGGGTGGTTGAATAAATATTTAATTCGACGCGATACAGCGTAATATAGAGGTGTTCGATATAAGTGTATACTATCTAAAGGGCGACCGCTTCAAGAACTGGACATGTTCCCCACATTAAATCCACTAACCTCTGTAAGGGTAAGGCCTAAAGTCAGGTACCATTATAGAGTACAACTAGCTTTAACAATTTTCTGGTTTTGGTGATCAAAGTAGTCCAAAAAGATTTCGAATGAAATTTTTAAGAATATAGCTCGTCTTTATATAACACGGCCACATTAGTTTAACACATCATCTTAGAACTAAAAATTTAGCAGACATTTAAAATCGATTGGGTTCACTATTTTGAGAGGATGCCACATTTCTTTAAAAAAAAATGTATGATAAGAGTATCTGATGGGTAAAGTAAGCATTTAAATCTAAAAGTCGGTGCGTTTATATATTTCTTAGTTCTAAAAGAAATGAATCACAAAAACTCATCTTTCAACTCAATATCAATGATTGTATTTTTTTCTGCTTTTCTAGGCCTTTTCGGGTCAAATAGATGTTTGGAGGAGATGGCTGTGATGGTTTGTTGCTGTCCAAGGTTTCAACACTTGCAAGAAACAAGCCATCTTCTTGTTTGTTTAAGGTAGACAAAAAATCTCCTTCAATAGTTGTTCCATGAATAAATACAGCCCAAGCCTTTGAAAAACGACAAGAATTAGTTCAAATAAACAGAAAATGGCAAATTGCTAATATGTTTTGCAATACAAACATCCTCTAATTTTTTTTAAAGCAAACATATAACTTTTGTGGTCTATTGTTCATCAAATCAGCACTAGATTATGTAAATATATCATGAATATTGAGCAAGTTTGCCAACCCAATCTAAATGTATAGACTTTTTCAGTCTCGCTACCAAGTGGTAATTTCATAAGTTTGTTAAAGTGGCTTTGTTAAGTCGAATATTTTTACATTGCTGTGTTAAACATTGTTCGTTATTTTCCATTCATTTGTGCATAGTTCTATATTTTTTTTTTGAATATAATGAAATCAATACGACTTCCAAAACCACGATTTAATGGAATGCTAGTGTCAAAAACGTCTTTTTGCTCTTTTGCTAGGGTTTTACTTGCTTTTCTGGTTGCTTCACCACTATACAAAAAGTGATAATAAAGTGAACCGTATGTAATCATCAAAAAAATGTTTTTATGTCTAATATGCTTAAGTCTTTGGCCTTTTGACAATTTGCCTAGAATGCTGGCAACTTTTCGAAAATGAGCAATAGCCACATAACATAAAAGTATCATATATAAGAGTGTGCTTTTTATAAGGGTGAAATCCTCAAAAATAGGTCATTAAAATCACTTTTCTATAAGGATGAGATCCAAAATCAGATACCCCACTATGTAAAGCAACCAATTTTTGTTTTTTTTTTTTAATATTGTTGATTAAGGAAGTCTAGAGAGAGCTCTTCTTTTTCTTTTTTTTCTTACATCCCAGCGTTCATTGCATATGTATATCCCTTCGCCGGCCTCTTCTTTGACAACAATTGATAAGCGAGAAAACGCCATGTCCGTTCCGACAGTAAACATTTGAACCAAAAAATGAAAAAGAGTAAAAAGGCTTCTAATACGAAAACCCTCTCTCCCTTTTTTTGTGCTATCCATTATCTCATTATTCTTGAGCTCAGTAACCATAAATAAGGTTGACAATATTTGATATGAGACTCTTACACTATGGCATTTTATGTGGTAATTTTTTGTATTGAGTGTGACTTTATTTACAGATTTAGGGAGATTAGAAAATTTCGTACGGATCAAGTTTATGGCGGAGAGGGAGTTCCATTCAGTTCCATCAAAGAAACATATCTAATGTTGTCACCACAAGCCCACCAAACCAGTCCCTAGCAGCACTAGCTTGTCTTTCTTCAAGGTCTCGCCATATTGGGTAACCGGACTGGTGAAAACCCTCCACAATTAATCTTCATTTTGAAAGTTCAAGGTGTCGGCATACTCGGCTATCATTGGCTGCCAAAGTTCCCATTTGTATTTGCTTAGTACCAGAAAGCGACCCAGGAACTCTTTTTCAATGAGACAGATCTGACTAGCGATCTGGGGACCATGCGAAGAGTTTTTTTTTTTGGCCACCCCAACTTAATGTGGTAAAAAAAAAGCATAATGAGCAAGTTTAAAGTTCCGCCTTATGTCTTCCGGAGAAAAGGATAGAAACCGGACAAGTCCGACAGCCGGACAAGAGTGGTGAGGGAGTAAGTAACAATCAAAGGTTTTGAAGCCTTCAAACGTTGGTACCCAAAGAAACTTCCTCTCTTTTCAACAATATGTCAGACCGGTAATGTTTATAAAAAATATGTTTTAATGGAGAAAAGAAGTAAAGCTTAGAAGAAGGATTCAATCAATGGATGGATGATTCCTGTAAAACTGAAAAAAAAAAAAATGAAAAAGGGAGCGATATAACGAAATATTTAGTGCAACTCCTCCATGAAGATTGATCTCAACAATCAAATGTGTGAAAGCAACAGAACTTCTACCTTCTTCTTTTCTCCCCATGCTTTTCTGTTATTTTTTTTTTTTTACTAACTTCTTTATAGTCTTTACTCTAAGGGCCGTGTTTTAGGCTACGAACGTGCCAAGCGTACTCAAAACCCCAACGTTTCTTTGATCCAAGTTGAAGGTGTTCAAACTACCAAGGACGCTCAATTCTACCTCGGTAAGCGTGTTGCCTATGTCTACCGTGCTCAACGTGAAGTCAACGGTTCCAAGGTCCGTGTCATCTGGGGTCGTATCGCTCGTACTCACGGTACCAACGGTGTTGTTAAGGCTCGTTTCCGCAACAACTTGCCCCCTAAGGTCTTTGGTGCTTCCGTTCGTATTGTAAGTTGTACAAAAAAAATAATACAATTCTTTTTATTGACTTATTTATTAGATGCTTTACCCCTCCAACATCTAAAGTGTAAATCAAAAACTTTTGGCATGAAAATAATAAAAAAATTGGAAAAAAAAAACTCGGTCTTGTTGTTTTATTAAGAGATGCATGTATTGTGTTACTTTTTTAAGTTTTAAAAAGAGGGAAAAGCCGAACCATTTTTTTTTTTTTACTTTTTTTTCTTTCTTGGAAATAAAAAAAAAAATGTCTGCTTTGTATACTGTATTCCTAACATTGGGATTATTGATATCAGGCACGAGAATATATATAAATATAAAGGTTTAGAAGTTAATAACACGTCTTTCTGCAGGTGCGTGTATACCATTACTTCTGACGTTTCAAGACCATCAAAAGGTGACGGAAGAAGAATTCTTCAAGCAACCTTTGCTTCAAACAACGATGATCTTTTTGGGTGAAATGATTTGTATTTTGTTTATCCACTTGGTGACAAAAACCCCCAATATCTTGGATCGATCTATGTTAGATGCTGTTCAACCACATCATAGCTTCGGGAACGATTGGGTCGCACCTCAAACATCCACTTGGTCCTCCGCTGCTTGGTTTATTTTACCCAGCGCATGTGACCTTATTGCAACCACAGTAAGTTCCGTGTTCTCTGAATAACACATAAACTCATTTTTTTTTTTTTTTTTTTTGTTAGTTACTCAACTTGGGTTTAATCTACACTACTCCCTCTGTCTATCAAATGGTCAAAGGTAGTATCGTCGGCTTCTCCGCCATCTTTAGCGGTATCTTCCTTTCTCGCAAGTTCTTGCGCAAGGAATGGTTTGCGATTGTTACCATCTTATCAGGCACAACCATAATCATTTGGTCTGTTTTGAACGACAAGAGCTACTTGGGACCGGTCTTTTTGATTGTCGCGCAATTGTTTGTGGCCAGTCAGTTTATCTTGGAAGAATATTTGATGGACCGACACCAATTTGACCCCGTTAAAGCCATGGGTATCGAAGGTGCCTTTGGTACCGTTCTATTGGTCATTGCTCTTGTCTTGAGTGCTGTCTTTGGTAAAAATTCCTTAGACATCTCAGAGGGCTTGAAAAGTTTAGTTGAAATCTCGGCCTTGTGGCAAAGTGCTCTCCTTTTGGCTTTTATGGTTGCCATCTTTAACTTTTTCGGTTTGGCCGTAAGTACGTCTGTAGGTATTCCTGGTCGTAGTATGATTGATTCCTTGAGGTAATATCTATTATATATATGTATGTATGTGTGTGTGTGTGTATTCACGTGTTTTGTAGAACTATATTGACTTGGATTATTGCCATTTATTATGGTTGGGATGTATTTTCTTGGATTGAGTTGGTTGGCTTTTGTATTCTCTTGTTGGGTGTGTTTATATTTAACGGTGTCTTTAAGAGAAACAACGCTGGAAGTGAAGGCACACCTTTATTATCTTAATCTTTGAACAAAATAAACCTTTTCTCCATCTCTTGTTAAATGAACATATTTTAGACCAATGGGTCCATAGTCGCTTTTATAAAAATAAAAAGAGTTAATTAATCAACATTCTAGACGAAAAAATGGAGAGAGAAAAGCCCATATCATTTTTCTTTTCCTTTTTCACAAAGTAATGTCGAATGATAATCTTGCTCAGACTAACAAGTCTTTTCAAGGTGAAACACTACTTTTCAATGTAACGCAAGTTTGATTTCTAAACCTTTTTAGTTAAAAAGGGGAATCCCGCTGCCTGTATTTTTGTAGCAAGGTACATACCTTTTATAAATTGCCTGTTATTGAGCCTTTATAGTTTAAATAAAGTTGTTCAAGACGATGAACTGAATCGATCTGTATTCAATCAGTTCAAAAAATGGGGGCGGCTACTTAACGTAAAGGTACTTCGGGATTGGCAGGGAAGACCATATGCATTTGTTCAGTTTGAGGTAAGAGAAGAAGAAGAAAGATTACCCAGAAATACAAACCGTTTATAGAGCGTGGAAGATTCCCAGAAGGCATTACAAGAGTCTCAAGGAATGCTTTTGAATGGACGAAATATCCGATGTGAAACGGCTAGAGTGAACAGAACATTATGTTTAGTCTCGGATATTTTCCCTTTTGATGAATCGGTAAGTGAAAGCAATGAAGATGTTTTGTAATCAATTTTTAGTATTTGAGATCGAGGTTGGCTGTGTTTGGTGAAATTGAAAATGTTTTCGTGCCTCCTCATCACCTTTCAAATTCTTATTCAGCCTTTGTTAAGTTTCATTATCGCGATGACGCTATTTTAGCTTTTGTTGTAAGTTTTTTTTTTTTTCGGAACTTTTGTCATTAAAACTTATAATAGACTTTGAAAGGACCAGGATTTCCTCATCCGTGGCTGGTTCACTGGACCTCAAATGTGGATATGAACAACATATCGTTTATAATGAATCAACAGAATTTTGTAGACAAACAATGGATTTTTATTGGAAATTTGACAGAATCCATGACAGAAGAATCTTTGGCAAAGCTATTTTGTCATTATGGAACAATAGCTTACATTCAAATTATACGTAAAAGCCATGAGAATAGTAAGCGCGTCTTTGCTTTCATAAGATACCAACGCGAATCTGAAGCAATGGCTGCTATTCAGCATGAGGTAAAAGAATACATGTGCCAGAATGACTGTTAACTATTGTATTTTAGAATGGAAAATTGTTCCAGAACTGTAAACTTTATGTTAGTTTTCGCAAGTATTCATTACGTCAAACGCACCAGTTTATAAACCAAACACATGTCTATAACCCTTATTACATGGTAAATAATGTTTCTTTAATTATTGGACTAAACTATAAGCACTAGTTGACAAATTCGACCGAGACGACTCCATCCAATAAAGGTAACCTAAATATTTGTGTTATCGCACTCTTGTTTATATTTCTTTAGACGTTTCACAAACCTTACCACTGGAGTATTGCTACTCTCCGTACGGATATTATATGGATAACCATTCGCCTGTTTATTATGTTTATCCCAATCAATACTGATACGTTTGTTCTCTTGCTTTTAAAATAAAAAACAACAATAGCTACTAACCCAAATCGAGTTATTCACCTTTGTTTCACTATAGTTATTGAGTCATTGCACACATACCCCAGGCGGAAATATAAAATATAAAGTCACGGGCTGCATAAATATTGTACTTTGTCCTATCTTTTTCTCTTTTTTTCACAATTCTTTTAACATAACTATGCACACAATAAAAAACTGCCCACTAAGGTCCATGGCGTGGATTACAGCAAATAAAGACAACGTTGTTATTGACGCCACTAACGAGATGATACAAATATTAGGGTGTAACCCTGTAGATCAACCGCTCGATAGCCTATGGACCTACCATCCACCTTTTAGTATCAACATATCCTACATAACAGTTACCACTCATGGGACTGCTCGTACACTCTCATTATGTCAGCATCCACAAAGCGAAGGAAATGTTCTTGTTTGCTCAGATATCACAGAATTAAAAACAATGCACCAACAACACCAAGATGCATCCATTCTTCGACTTTCTATGTACGGTACAATCGAGGCTGTTTTTCCAAACCAAGAATTTCCTCTTTGTACGTCATGGATTGGACAACCTGTGATGCGATACATACATTCAGATGATGTGAAAAGATTTTGTGCGGGTATAAGCAGAGCTACGCGTTTATCGTGCCTTGTTCAGCTGAATGTGCAACTCGAGGAAGGGGAATCATTTGAATGGACGCTCATATCTGTTGAAGACGGAAAACAACTCCTTTGCTTTATCAGAACACCCAGTCTTTCAGACAATATGTATACCACCACAGATACCTCAGCTTATAAGATCATCAGCCAAGCACAACAAAAGTTTTGGAAAGTATTGGAAAATGGTTTGCACTGGGCAGCCTATCATTTTGCCCACAGCTTACTTTTGCTCGTCGAAATTCTCTGTGGTAAAATTCGCTATGAACAAGAACTACAATACCTCATCAAGAAAAGACCAGAGATTGATCTTGTCTGCCACTGGGCGAGCTATCTCGGAATATCTCAACAAACTTCAAAAGCTTGGTTTGACCACTGTGTGGACCAAACCTTAGACTGGCTTACTCAAGACAAACATGACTTGATTGTGTAGAAACTATATACCTTAACCTATTGTGCTTATACTGTAAATAAATAAAAAAAAAATAACCCGTTCATATTTATCACATGAAATTCTTGTCATACACATGCATGTCTATTTATCTTTCAAAAAAAAAAAAAAAAACACGGACCCTTTCCTAATCCTTTACTTCCCCCCCCCCCCCCCCCTCTCCATAAAAATAAAACATTCGCTATCCTATCCACAAGGCTGCAGTAATAGCTCAGTCGTTAAAGCAAATTCTCTCTTTTTAGTATTTGTCCGGACCGGGTAAACTTTTTCTAATGATCTCTATTTTTGTTCATTTCTTTAAGAATCCGATATGCAAGGAGAACATGAATCTCCCCCACAAAATATTGAAGACCCTCTTTTCTTGGACACAAGCCTTAGGACCTTGGTTTCGCTTTAAAAATGGTAAGCATCATGTTGATATAGATTGGATAGAAATGGATGGATAGTTAAAGATGCTTTCACCAAAAAAAAAAAAAAAAGCTCGAAAAAATCCATTTTTTGATGATTGACAATCAGCCAGCGAGATAAATTAACACATTACACTCCATTAGGGTATCGATCTTAAGAATCACCACGTTAAAAACTCCAACCGTACTTCTCCCAAGTCTGAAAACGTTTACTTGGCTTTGTTAGTCAAGGTAACAAAAAAAAAAAAAAAAAACACAACATTGAATTGACATTGACCTTCCTTTTTTTTCATAGCTTTACCGTTTCCTTGCTCGTCGTACTGATGCCAAGTTCAACAAGGTTGTTTTGAAGCGTCTTTTTATGTCTCGTGTCAACCGTCCCCCCGTTACCGTCTCTCGTGTTGTCCGTAACGCCAAGGAAAACAAGACTACCGTTGTTGTTGGTACTGTCACTGATGACTCTCGTCTTCTTGACCTTCCCAAGCTCTCCATTGCTGCTCTTCACTTCACCAAGACCGCCAAGGCCCGTATCTTGAAGGCTGGTGGTGAATGTTTGACTTTGGATCAATTGGCTCTTCGTGCCCCCACTGGTGCCAACACCCTCCTTATCCGTGGTGCCAAGAACTCTCGTGAATCCGTCAAGCACTTTGGTTTCGGTCCTCACAAGAACAAGAAGCCTTATGTTCGTTCTGAAGGTCGTAAGTTCGAACGTGCTCGTGGTAAGCGTGCTTCTCGTGGTTTCAAGGTTTAAATTATTTTTTTTTTTCACAAAAAAAAAACTGCAATAAATGGAGCCAACTTTATAAAACAACAAAAGATATTAGCATAGATAAGTGTTTTACGCATCTGGAATTTGTATAGGGAAGGATATTCATTAAAAATGTGTTGAGATGTAAACGATAGGCAAATCTATATATTTATTACTATTGTCTCGACCCAACATTTTGTATGATATTACACAGTTTGAACTGCTCCTGAGATGTGGGTATGTTTAAAATTTGTCGTTCGAGTCAATTTAAATATAGAGTGATGATAATGTTGAAAAAATATTCCTTCCGACTGTATTTCTGCTAATGATTGGCTCGATACACATATTTGCATTAAAAAAAATCATACAGTCTGATCCCACATCAGGATCATTTGCTGTAACTATATGACTGATGCATATTGTGTACAATATTAACAATAAATATATGCGCATAGTTCCCCTGCTCTATGTTTCAGGAATAAAAGGATTAAATCACATGTAAAAGAAGCATAAATAAAATAGAAATTTATTTTGAAAGCAATAAGAAATAGCGATTTCCGTTCTTTTGTATGTATTTACTGAATTTATCAAAAAAGAGGAACATATCGGTCAGGTTGAATGTCCAGGAAGAACTTGATAGATTGACAAGAACAAAAGATAAAGTTAATATGCAATTGGCTCTTGAGTCGCCTGCCGCCAGAGTGTCCCATAAAGGAACCTGATTCATTTGAATAAGTCAAAGCCATTGAAAATAGACGTTAAGTTGTTCTTAAGGAACAGTAAAACTAGCAGTAGGATTTCCTCCTGCCACGCTTGTTATTTTGTTGAAATTTATCTCTTATTCGAGGTTAATATCATCATCTCAAGATTGATTTCAGGCATGTTCGTGGTATACTGATTGGACTCATCAAAGTTAAAGTCGGTCGTGGTAGTAATTTTTTTCAGTTCTAGATAAAGACGTGAATAAGTCGAATCGGCCTATGGATCTATACAATGGAACTTCAAGACAAGATCCTCTAAAGCTGAGCTATGTCTTTGTTCTGTTTCCATATTTTTTTTTTTTTTTTTTTTTTCAACCCGATTTTGTCATCTTTGAAATCTGTTCATATTTCCGGATCAAGAAGGCAATCGAGTGTGTCTAAATAAATGTTTGGTAACTGGCTTTGACGATATTTTGTGTCATAATTCACAAATATGTCTTTTGATTTAATTCCAATAGGAGGGTAATCTACGCCTATCGGGTTTTCTAAAGCGTACTGCCAGTGCTTTATAATTTGAATTTATAAACATGAGTGGTACTGACTTTATTGTATCGCACAAAAGCTGGACCAAACTTTCAAGAGGGGTCGTGTGCCTCCGTACATAAATAATATGAGATGAAACTGTCCATATAAGTCAATAAAGCATAGTCTTACTCTTTTCTTTGTTCCTCATTGAGTGGACAACCGATCCCGATAACATGTTTTCTGGACACAGGAGTTTATTCATAATGTACGGTAATTCAAGACTGTATGTATTAAAATCAAGCGTCAGAGGTGTAATGTTGGTAAAAGGTTAGACTTTAGATAAATTAAAATCCCCTTTGCGCTGAATGCTGGTAAAACAGACATGGTAAGAATCGATTGAAATGTTGACTTTTGTTAAAGGAAAAGCTTCCAAAATGTTGCCAAAGTCATAAATTTTGTTGAATTTTTGAGGTCAAAAGCATAAACGGAGCCGACTTCTGGAAACTGTCGAAGTTGATGAATAATTTGCTTCTCCACCTCCCCTTCCCCCCCCCCTTTTTTTGTGTCGCGTATTTTAGGGATAGTCACTTCAATAAGAACTTTTCTTTAAAGTAGTGCACATATAAAGTATAGTTCTAAAGTTTCTTTGCTAGGTAGAATCAACATGACAACCTCTTGAAAATGATTCACTGATAATATGTTAAAATTTAGGAAACGTCTTTGCAATGAGTTCTAGGACGTTTCATTTTTTTTTTTTTTTTTATCAAAGACAATGTTTGCCACTTACCAGATATATACTTTGAAGACTTTTATCAATAAATATCAGTAAGCTTATAATCCAGATCATCTCTTAGCAAATCTAGAAGCACATACACTTGCTGATATTCATCATTATTCACTGTAAACATCCTCACATGTAAAAGTGTGCATCATTTTTGTTATCGTTTTTTTTTTTTTAATAAACACATAATGGTTCAAGTTTTTTATTTGCTTATTCCCATTTTACTTTATGTAATTGCTTTAAAAGAATTGGGTATGTGGTTTGATGGTTGTTATGACCCCATATGGTATCCATATGCTCATAACCTTCTATGCGTTCTGCATGTACCAAGTCTAACATGGGAAATAATGTGGTATTATACTTCTTATCTAAGCAGGCTGATTCGTTAGTCGATGTTTCTTTTGCCAATTGTTGTTGAGACAATCCGTGTGTTTCATATCCAGCAAAGGTTCTGACGAATCGCTCACCGTTGACTAGATAGTCGGCTGTACCATAAAAGACAACCAGTGGTACCTTTTTCAGGGTGGAATAATCGAGTCTGTTGTAATTTCTATCTGCCACATGCAAACAAACACCCGTTCTTCCCCAACCGGCAATCCAATCGGCAATCAGACGTGCGCTAACAGGTCTCGGCGTGAATTGAAAGTACTTTATCTTTCTTCTTCGTAGCCAATGAGAGTCCCACCAAGCAAAAAGATAAGAAAACATGCTGTAGGCTAAAAAGCAGAACAACTTTGGATGCAACACAGTCTGGATCAAGGTCATGATCGGCAAGAAGGATGCGGTACCTATTTTGAGCTGTTAATCACCATTTTCAAATTTTTCATTTTCCTACCGAATAACAGAGAATATAGCCAATCATTTAACCTGATCAACAAACATAGAGGATAGGAACTAAAAGATGAATAAGTATTACATCATACAAATAACCTTATTTACTTGACTAGATTTCCAGAAAAAATAGCAGGTGCCAAAGCAACAAAACAGCTCAACTTGTTTACAATTTCTGGACACAACGATAAGCCAATAAAGGCCTGTGCGTTTCCTTGAGAATGCCCAATATAAGCTACCTTTGAATAGCCCGAATGTTCTCTAACATGATCGATCATCGCAGTGAAATCATAGATCCCCAATTCTTTTAATCCCCAGTTCCAATATTCTGGGTCTTTATATGACAACGAGATGTGATCACATCCAGCGATCGCTCGATTATTCCCGACCCATACATCATAGCCTTCATTCACCAATACAAAGGCTAAGGACTTTTCTTCGTTCAGTACAAACGCACCTGAACATTGAAATAAGCCATGTCCAATCAAAACGGGCTTCTTGCCTAACATTTTTCGTTAAAACATTTTTGAGATTTGCTTAAAATTACCTTTTGGATTGGTGCCCTTTTTATATATTCTATACATGACAATAATATAGCCATCTTCAGTGACCAGTTCGTGTTTTTCGCTTTCATATCCCCACTTTTTCGCATAGTAAGTTTCATCTGCAGTGATCATTTCATCGGGTATCAACTGTTCAAACATTTGTTGAGGTCTCTTGATTTTTGTGAAAAAAATATCGGTTATGTGTGTCTTGCTGGTGTTATACACCGCAAGTAATAAGATGGTGATCAGGATGGGCAGAGATAAAATGGTGGCTATAATTGCTCTAATATCAATCATCAACTTCTGAAGTCTATTTCTTTGAATCCTCTTTATATTTCTTTTTTTAGATGACACAGGTTTAGGTGGTATCAGATCGACAAGTTCGTCTATAGTTGAATTTTTGTCATCTTCATCATTAATACTGTTATTTAAACCACTGTCGTTCAATGGCGGTTGTTGGTATTTTTCATCAACAAAATTATCAAAAATACTTTCTATTGTGTGTCCTTCTTTATTAAGAGAGACATTCGGAAGTGTCATTGTTTTTTTTTTAAAAAAAAAAAAAAAAAAAAAAAAAAAAAAAAAAAAAAAAAAAAAAAAAAAAACAAGATCAAAAAAGCAATAAAATTCTACATAAACCAGAAACGAATTTCATTGGTCTGTCATTTTCATGCATTGCGACTGGTAAATTTTGTCTGTTGAAAAAATAAATGTCGTTTATTAAAAAATAAGTGGCATTAGCTAAAGAATGATTGGCGATATTATAAAGTAATTGTATTAGAAACTTCTTGACAGGAAAATTGTGTAAGATTAGGCAATATCTTCGAGATAGTCTTTATCTTCACCCCCTAAATTTCTTTTTTTTTTGTGCTATCCATCACCTCCCTCATTTTTTTCAAAAAAAAATCTGTCACCCCTACATAAAGATTTACAAAAAAAAAAAAAAACTTAATCTTTGAGGGAGCAAAGCTTGTGCACTGTTTCATGGTAACTTAGAATCAAGTAATGAAAAGCATAATTAATTTTATATACAATAAGGTCAAAGAAAGAGGAGGAAGGGGGGGGAAGGGGTTAAATTAAGACAATTTCGTCCTTTGTAAGATATGTGTCTATTACCTTATCCACCACGTCGAAATAATCTGTGGGCTTTTCGTTATCATCCATTTGGTAGGACATATCTGGATAACTTTCTGGTTCTGATCCTGTCAAGCTACCAGAACTTGTGCTTGAGCCTTCACCGGGGGCTATAGATGGTAGCATACTTTTAAGCAATCGGTAATTATCATGGCCTTCTGGGCTGTGTTTTTGGGTTCTGTGTTTGATCACTCCAAGTGTGGCTTTTAAACTTGCGGTGGCTCTTGCCCTGATTTGAGGATTTGCTGATCTCTTGAGCATACCCATAGCATCCGCAGCAACCAACATCCAGTGCAATTCAACGTTACAGGGTAATTTGCAATACAGCACATGGAAAATCTTTGAAATCGCGTCTGTGCAGATCGAAACAAGCAATAGGGCGCGTTCACCATCATATCTATCCATGCTGGCACCATCGAGGTCCGTAAAGCTGGGCGATTGCATCAGTCGAGTTTCTAAAGAAAGCCACTGAACATAGTACATCTGGTTCAAATAAATTGCATAAGGATTACTACACTGATGTATGCGTTCGATCTGGAGGTAATCAAAAGGCGAATCAGACAATCGAAAACTCTGGGGCAAGCCCTTCCAAAAATCACACAATTGAATTTCCAATCTCTGCAGGTCATGAAGTGTCAGTTCCTCCAGACGACCTGTAAACAGTTTATATTTGATCTGATCGTCCTTCTGAGAGAGCTGACAGTCGTGCATGCGCACAATCTCACGAAAGGCTTCTACAGCATGTCGCAGCTTATCTTCTTGTTCAATTTGCAACACGACAGGGTATCCAATACCGGTGTCAAACAAGATCGAGGTAAAATCATCCAGACCATCGTAAATGGCGTATAATGACAATTCGAGATATCGTATTGAATAAAACAGACGTCTCCAGGACTCTGCTTCAATATTCTCTGCTGTCTGAAACTGGCCCGTGTTACCAATAAGCTTGTCTTCGTATTTCGACTTAAGTCCGACCACCATTCGCCAAGCGAGGTTCATATAGAGTCGTGCTTCAGTATTATCCAACACGATCAATGCAGACTGCGATAAAAACAAAAGTGTGGCGGCTGTAAATATGCTGGGCTCTTGTTCAAACAGGACGTCTTCGAGCTGTTCTTTTGCTTCGTTGCGAAAAGATTCTGCAATGGCCTCTCTGGTCATTGGATAAGATATCGGCAGTACATGTCGACACTGGGTATAAGCAGTAAAGGAAGCCATAGCGTTAGTTAGCATCGCATCCAGGTTGTTTTCAAAGTAGGGCAGATAATAAGGTCTGGGAAAGACAGGACTGAGCACGCCTAGACAATCAAAATAAGACTGAATCACCTGTCGTTTGATCTGTATCCTGGTAAAGTCGTCGCAAGCTGGAGGTACAGCCAGTGTAGCCGATTTCTTTTTATTTTGAATGAAGCCATGAAGGACATATTCGATTTGAAGCATTGGGTTAGTAATGGCAAGTGTTTGTGAAGAACGGTCTGCATGGTAATTGGGCGTGCGAAAAGGTGTTGAGGATGTGTGAAAATAGCGATAGGTTTCGGCCATGAAGCTGTGGATGTCTGTCAAGTTTTTTATGCTTGTTTGAAGACTGGTTCCTTCTGGACCATACGTCACCGTGAGCTGCCAGTCATGTTGAGTATCCGTAGTAACTAGACTCTCGTCAGTGCCGACACTTTCGTCATCTAGGTCACTGCATACACTAGGTTCCAATTTCATTTCAATATGAAGATTTTTGAGTTGATCTTCCAAATCTGCTAATTGCTGCTCGAGTTTTTTCACTTGTTGTATCAAACGATTTTTTTTAGATGTTGGTACTGGTTTTCTGAGAATGGTTGGCTTTACGTTGAATTTAAAGACACAGAAAGTTTTTGTTTTTATACAACGATCGCACTGGTTACCCTCAACAATAACACATTTTCTTCGATGAGCTCTACAGTTTTCACCTAATAAACATGTGAGATGATAAAAAAAAAAAAAAAAGCAAGAAATTATAGACTTTTGTGCCTTACAAGGTTTATTTCTTTTTTGTCGTGAATCTTCGGGAGAGGCCATACTAAACAGCTGACCATAGTTTTATTTTTTCACAAAAAAAAAAGAGGGCAACACAATCAAATTTCATTACATCGAAACGGGAAAAATCTCGGCCCGGATAACAATAAATTTCGACTGGTTGTCTGGATTCAATCAAAAATTAACAGGATCTCCTCTCCCCTCAATCCCCCTCTTTTTTTTTTTTCTTTTTTTGACGCCAATACATTCAACTCCCGATTTCATGATATTTTCGAATTTTATGGGTGATACGTTTTGATATGAAATATCACTAATTTGAATGAAATTTTACCTGTAGATTGCCCAAAAGAATTTCCAGCTAAATAAATCATAACTTTTGGAGTCACTAAAAACGAATGCGGTATTTTTTTTTTTTTTTTTTTGATAATCATAAACAACGATCACGTATTTCTTCACATTTAATACTCTGTAGTTCATCTTGAGCTTTTCTACAACCATTATTTAAATTTTTCTAATGCTTATTGAACAAGTTCCTAGTATTTGACACTTTTCTTATTGGGCTTATGATATTCGTAGGATCCACGGGAAATATCCAATTTTATTAAGAGAAATTTGAATACTTTTTTCCAGAAAAAAAATTCACCAGTAGCTTGAATAAATTCTAGTGTCTTTGCATAAAGTGTACAGCTACTTTCCTTAATAGCAAAGAATGAAATTCACATTTTTTAAATCTTTTGCACGGTACTTTTTTATTATTTGAATGAGTGTATATCTAGTTGTCATCTCTGGCAAAAAAAAAAAAAAAAAAAAAAAGAGTCGTATTCTGGGACAAGCGATTAATAAGTTGTACGAATAAAAGTTTCTCATTTCTACGAAATCATATAGTTTTTGTGTTTCATAAAATTAATAAAAAAAACGACATTTTTTTTTTTTCATGAGTGATGCAAGGATAAAAATTAAACTTTTTTTTGGATTGTAACAACGTATAAACATTGTAAATACTGATTATACGTCATTTTTGTTCAGGGATTGTTGTATTTAAGGTTTTTCGCGTTACAAATCACCTCTCCCCCCTCCTCCTTTGATAGTGATGATGTATTTGTGATCACAAATACTTAAAAGAGAAACGATACTTCCATCAAGAAGCGGAAATACCCAAATTAGGAAACCAATCCTACTATAGGAGTTTATTATTGTAGGAATACATATCTTTTAAAAACGCGTTTTTAATCCCTTTACCATTTATAGTACAAATAGGATTTAAAAGATATACTTGCATACTATGAAGCAGTATCATCAAAATTTGAAACATTGATCAAAAAGAAAAATCTAGAAAAAAAAGAACGTTACACTATGTGTTCTGGAAGAACCCCATCAGAATTTTTTTTCCCCTTTGTATAACCTGTTTGTCCTTTGACAGTTTAAATTGACGTCATAGATGTAGGATAAAGATGATTTCAATTATGTAAGGAATTATTCGGATCTAGAATACGTCTGTGTTTGGTCATCTACGAGGATATATCAACAGAGGGAGCGAGGGAGGGAGGGAAGCCTGTAATTGAATTAATGTGTTACCTCAAAATAAAACGTTTTTAGATTCTTAAGACATCGTGAAAAATATTCACTTTCTATGGCTTTTCTTTGCTCAAAAAGGCTTAAAGTATTAGTGAAAAAAAAAAAACAAAAAAAAAAATTGAGAAAAAAAAAAGAGAGGAAGAAAAAGAAAGCGTTAAGAAAGCGTTTAAATAGACCTAAGAAAAAAAATCAAAGGTACACAAATAAAGTTAGTATCCCTCAATGACATCAATGAAAAAAAAAAAAAAAAAAAAAAAAAAAAAAAAAAAAAAAAAAAGATTTGCGGCATGGTTAACCTTATTTACGCGTTTTCATCCATGAAATAAAGGGGAATGCAAATGATCATGACATCATGTCCCTGTTCTTTATGTTACACGCACATACACAAGGATCATTTAAATGACCCCATTCTTTTCCTTCAAAAAAATTTTTCCCTTGCTTTTTTTTTTTGTGTCTCTCTTCCGATGAATAAACCTAGCAAGAAAACAAGGATTCTTGATTTGAGTTTAGATATTAAATTGGATATCATTCATCTCTTAGACAACCGATCTTTGGCGAGCCTATCAAAAACTTGTACCCATTTCGGTAAATAGTTCATATTTGTGATACCCCCTTTTTACTAACACAATATGTAGCCATGCTTGTTCGTAGACTATTAAGTTATCAATCAGCTCATCTATACACCTTGACAACACGCGACCCTCCCCCATCCTTAAGTTTCAGAGGCGGCGCGTTGATTGGCACGTCGTTTTACATTCCACAAATAGACGAGATGCCCCGTTGCTTCATATTTGATTTGACAAGCCAACAATGGCGCACTCAACCATTGAAACTCATTGGATCCCTTTTTGCTCAACAGACAAGCGTGGCGGCCATCGGGAATACACTTTTTATGGTGGGCGGTAGACGAGCGAAATCGTATACACTATCTAATAGTGTGATTGAAGTCGACGTTCTTAAATGGACGGTCACTGCCGCCACGGTGTCTGGCACCCCGCCTCGTCCCCGTTACGGGCATTCGGTAGATGTGATTGCGAATTGTTTTTTGGTAATCTTTGGTGGGTTATGTTATAATTCTGTAGGTAAAGAAATCATTTTTTCTGAAAACCCTTTGTATGATGGGTTATTTGAAACGTGATTATAGGTGAAAATGATGTTTTTGTTTATGACACGTTGAATAGAAACTGGTTTGTACCTCTTGTTCGAGGGTAAATGAACAAACTGTATAATATTATATTAACTATATAATAGACCTGTTCCCCATCTTAGATTTGGGCATGCGAGTGCAGTGATTGGTCAAGACCTTTATGTTCACGGAGGTGCTCAGATTGATAGCGATAGTAGTTATATTGTCTATGATGATTTACATAAACTCGATTGTAAGACTTGGTCGTGGTGCAAGTACGAACATCCCGAAGTCGAACAGCATCTACGTGGACAGACTAGGGAAGAGAAGTGCAATTTGTTCCCGACCACGGGCGATAGTCCTTATGACCGCTTTCAATCTTACATGTGTGCGAGTGCGGGTAAGTTAATTGTATTTGGTGGTCGTTCGATTCGAACGAATTCTTCAGACGATGAAATTATGTGCTATTATTCAATGGACGAACTCTCCGTCTTCCACACCAAACGTCGTTCTTGGACATTGGTGAATGCTCGTACCAGTTCGGATATTATTATGGATCGTCTTTCGGTGGCTATCGTTCCAGCAGAATCCCGTGGTGCAAAAATCTTAGTCTTTGGTCAACGTGTGCATAAACGAACAAGGCGTTTACAAGAAAATTTTGATGGCTTGTATAAAGTTGTGAAGGTAGGTTGCATTGGACCCCTCAAACTCATCTATTTTCTTTTTTTTTTTTTTATAGTTCAAGACTAATTATCGTTCTTTTTTTTTCTTTTCTTTTCTTTTTCTTGTTAAATTGTTTCGGGCAGTTGGATGAGAATCATAAACAGGAAACATTTCATTTAATCGATAGTGAATTCCAAGAAGAAACCTTTTATCAAGACCACAAGTTAGTGAAGAAGCAGGTTGATCTTTATCAAGACGTGAGAAACGCGGCATGTATTGCTGTCCTTGAATTGTTAGAATAAGGAAATCATGTATTTTTCTTCATATTAATATAAAGATATACACGTTTCAAAAAAAAAAAAAAAAAAAAAAAAAAAAAGACAGCAAAATATCACAGGTCTTTTTTATTGTAAAATTATAAAATATTGTTACAGAATATTTAATGTGTTGCTTTGAAACGAGAGATTTTTTTTTATCAGTAGACTTTTGAATTTGAATTGTATTTTCCATTTAATGTTTACGGAGATCTGATGGTAATTCCGTGTAAGAGGAACTTACCAAAGTGGTTGGACTTTCGGCTGATATATCGTGTAATCTTATACCCGATTCTCTTCGTCTTCTTCTTTCCTTTTCTTCATCTGATCCACAACTAACACAGAGCACTGTAATTCCATTCGCCATGGCCAACACTTGCAGTGCTAAAGCAGCAAAGACCACCAAATAGGCTTTGCTGAACGCTGACTTTGAATAGTTCATGAGCAGACCTGCGCAGGAAGGTAAGCTGGTCGTCAAGGGTTCACATTCATCACTCGTTGCATATTTATCCATTGTCGTCTGAAATCCACAGCAAGTAAACTATTAAGCAACGTTATTTATTGTGTTCTGTCTACTTGATCAACACTATTTTTTTTTTTCTTTGACCTCGTTTTGTAGAGAAGCGCGTTCATCAGTAGAAGCATTCACCCAAAGATCAGATAAATAGCCGTTTAGATTAGCCTTAGCCTTGTAAAATTTAATACCAATCACTATCTGTAAAGCAAGTGAGACCAAGATCACAACCATGTAAATCACAGTAATATAATGTCTCTTCACGAATGCTCCTACACCACCAATCAGAGACGCCACACAAATGATAGCACCAAGAATAGCAAGCCCTATTTACAGCTATTTTTTTTAGACTGCTTTTGTGTTTTATGTATAAAATTTACATACATTTAAAGGTATTAATGGGAAATAAACTGGATCCATAAAATCCTTTCTTTAAACCCGTTAATCCAAAAGCTAGAAAAGCTAGTCCGAGACAAGCAAAAAGAGCATTGGTCAAAATCGTGTAAAATTTACTCAGTCTAATAAAGAGAATGAGTAAAAAAAAAAAAAGGTACAAAATTATAAAACAAACCTTGAACAACAGGCTGTCATAATAATGTTAAAGAAACGGAAGTAGATTTGGTAATTATAAAGAAAGAAATAGGTTTGACTTTTTTTTTAAGAAAAATAATAATAATAATAAAAAAAAAAAAGTGATAGAAAGAAGAAAAATATTCTCTTTTCTCATAATTAATGATTTCTTTATGTTTGGTGTCCTTTTTTTTTTTTTTTTTCTAAATTTATAACCCATAGCTTTTGTGATACCTTATCTTTATTTATGTAAAAGCAAGTCTATCTCTCATAAATTGAAAATGCTTTGAACAATGAAATAGACAGATAGAATTTTAAAGGGGTTCAAGCAAGCAACAAGAACAATCTGAATTGATATTCACATGAGAATAATTCATTTTATAATAGATATTATCTTTAAGCCAAGAACTCTAATAAAGCGGTCCAGAGAAAAAATCGACTCAGAGAATAAATCGACCCAGGAACCCACATGGTCCCAAAAAGAGCGGGAGATCAACTAGAGCGAATACATTTTTTTTTTTTATATATATAATTCCTCTCTTTTCTCATTGTAGGTTTTGTAATGCTAATCGCTTTCTTTTTCTGTTTATTGGCTATTGTATGTCAAACAAGTCTTGCTCAAGAGGTAAACACACACACACACATACACACACACATACACACACACATACACAAAAATTGAAGGAAATTGTTCTCATCCCTTTTACCTCATAGGAAACATTGTCTCGATTATCCATCTATCATTCAAAACAAGGCAATTTCATAAAACGTGGAGAAATCGTAGGTCTTCCTGCTACACCTCAATATGTACCCAGCGATAATGAACTCGTGGACTTCAGAAATCCAAAAGAAATGTTTTACCAAATCAAAGTCAAGGATGAAACCACAGGCAACATACACGTGTCTTCTGTTAAACTGGTAAGAGAGAGAGAGAGAGAGAAATTGGGTTCATTGATTAATAAAAGGGGATAGTGTCAAATGGTTGCTAGTGAATGGAACGATGAATTCATTTTGCATTTAGATGAAAACAATGAATTTTATCATTTCGACTATTATTCAACGGCTAATGATTGTGAAGACAAAGTCAAGGTAAATACATATATATATATATATATATATAGCGGACGGGTTATGGAACTGACAATATTAGTTTCCCGTATCTACAAAACCATTTACAACCAGTATAAAGGTGGTCAAACCCAATAAGAGTTCAAAGTAAGTTGTATTGAGTACGCGTTTGATGAGGGAAAGATCTAAACAAAAAAAAAAAAAAAAAAAAAAAAAAAAAAAAAAAAAAAAACAGACCATTATTAGGAAACTTTGAGTCTCAAGTAAAGAAGCAACAAAACACTCAAAAGCCAACAGTTAATGTGAATGATCAAGCACCCGAGATGAAGGAATTAGAAGAAAAGAGTTTCTTCCAAAAATATTGGGCATATATTCTATTTGGTGTCATGATGTTGTTAACCATGGGCGGTGATAATTCACAAGCTGCTCCTCCCGCCAGACGTTAAATACACATACACACACACACAAAAACCACGTAAATAAAACAGCCTTTTTTTTTTTTAAAAAAAAAATTAGAGGGGGATTAAGAAATTTATTGTTGAGCACGGAAAGCAGCCTTGGCAGCAGCAACCTTAGCATCACGTTGCTTCTTGGTGAGACGAGATTGCTTCTTGTAGTGAGCAACAGTCTTCTTTTCAACCTTAGGAGCAATGGGGTTTTCACGGATGGCAGCGTGAGCTTCAGTGTACATATCCTCAACGGCATCAGAGGTGATACCTTCCTTGATGAAAGTGGCGAATTGCTTCTTGTAACGTTCTTCATCTTCTTCTTCGAGGTATTCCATGTATTCAGCAACGTGAACACCAAAGATGTAGTTACGGAGGAGTTCGTCATCGTTGGTCTTGGATTCGATATCGAAACCAGGGAAACGGTTACCGCTGTGGGGAACAAAGATACCACCATCGGAGGCACCCTTCATGGCACCAAAGACACGAGCACCAGTGGAGGTACGGGCCAAACCGACATCAAGGAAAGCCTTGAAGGGACGGGGAGCACCTTCGGCAGCTTCGATTTGTTGAACGGTACCATCGGGTTCGGCGAAACCTTCATACTTGTCAGCCAAACCGAGCTTGGTCAAGGTACGACGAGCCAACAAAAGACCGGTGGCGTAGGCAGCGGCCCAGTTGGTCAAACCACCCTTGATACCGTAACGGGGAAGTTCGTGAGCATAGGCAGCACAAAGGACGAAATCACCTTGGAGCTTGGCGTAGATGATTTGACAGATAATGTCCTTGTTGGTGAAACGAACGACCAATCTGTACTTGGGGGAGTTGTACTTGTTCTTGGCTTGAACGACAAGTCTCTTACGAGCATAGTAATCGGTCTTACCCTCTATATTATTAAAATTAGTTCAAGAGTTTTTAAACAATGTTGAATTTCATTTCATGTTGCCAAAGAAATGTAGATTCAACTGTGTGTGTGTGTGTGTTTGTACGCTTTACCTCTTCTTCTACGATACTTGACTTGATAACGCTTGAAGTAAGCCTTGTTCTTTTGTTGCTTGACGAAAGGCTGTAATAAAGAATGTCAGCATTTGTTCTAATAAATCCATCCATCCATCCTATTCATCCATTGATGGTGATGTATATAGGATTGATCTTTTATGTTTACCATGTTGATCGACGTGGCTGTTTAAAGGAAGGAACTCATTTTCTTGAGATTTGGATGGTTTTTTTTCTTCGCCATTTTTTTTTGAGGCTCAGTGCGTACAATATACAACATTTTGAGACGACTGCAAATTTAATTTGGGACAAGATTTTTTTTTTTTAGACAAAGTCACTTTTGGGCCCTTCAAAGAAGTGATGGCTCTTGTGTTCAAAAACTAGGCGTAAAAAAAAAAAATGAACGAATTATTCAATAATTTTGATTTCTAGAATGCTTTTATTGAGTTTTCAAATATTCGCTTAAACCCATCACTTGGACTTCCTTTCCAGTATAGACGGGATGCAATTGTCTTTCTATATAACTTGTAAATGTACTATGGGGAGTACCCAAAAATGTATGACCATGGGCAGATATCATAGCATCCAACATGGGAATTAAATAGCCTTCCAGAGGAACGTTTTCTTCCACGACCTGCAATTTTTTGACCTCCTCCCACTCCTTTTCGAAATCAGACAACACAAAAGTGCATGGAAACAACTTGAACAGCTTGCGCAAGAGCGGGTGTTCTCTTGGGTTGGGGGCATCCGTTGCGATATAAAGCACTGTATCTTGAAAACGCTGATTCACCTTATCTGCCGGCTGACACTTTAAATTTTTGTGTGTAGTCTTTGTTTGTTGTCGATTTGAGTGATGCACCTCAATAGGCTTTGTATGGTTCTGTTCTGTCGGCATACTTCTCAGCACCACCTCATAATCCTCGGACTCCAGGCGGTCTTGATCGTGATTTGGGTCATAAGCCAAGACTTCTTCGAGCGTCATATCCGTAAACGAATTGACGAGTTCATGAAACATGTCGTCCACCACAATAGATGCTCTCAGCTTAAAGATACCATCACCCACCCTTAAGTGCATGCCCACAAACTTGTTTCTACCACCCAAACGATCCACGATTCGCTCTGCCGCGTTCACCAACACCGGATGACGAAAGATCATGGCCCCTCGAATCTCACTTAATCGCTGCATGTTCTCGACCGTCTCGGCCAACACTCGATAGGATCCAAAAAGGGAGCCAAAGTGCAAGACAGTATGTTCAATCTCTCGCAGGCTGTCGAGATGCATGGCGTAATTGAATCGATCGAGTGGCAAATCGGTCCGAGTGTCGTGGATTTGATATTCATAAGGTGTGACGTCCTTGAAGAAATAGATATCGTGCGGTTTGAGTTGAAGGGTGCGGTAAATCCATTGATAGCTCAGACTGTCACGAAATACCAGAGGCGTGCTGTGTTGTTGAACATCGGTCATGTTGTAAAAGAAGCTCCAGGGTATATTGGTGTATCGGAAACTGTTGAGACATTCGGTCGGAAGGGGGCCTTGGAGGGTCGCACAGTGTTCGAGACCATGCTTGCTTTGGAACAGCAGGCGTTCATAAAGACGTTCGTACTTTAACCAGGGCATGGCCGGATTGGCCAACATGACGGGTGGGACCAGTAGGGTTCGGTTGAGATAACTGGCTAATAGTAGAGCATTCTCAAGCTCGATGCGTTGATTGTGAAAACCCGAATGAGGTAAATAGGATAAAAATTTTTCTTGATTGTGAGGTCTATGAATGTCAAAGGCAGTTGGAAAGATGACTGGAATCTCTTTTTCGAGTGGTGTTTTGGTAATGTAAAATAAGCTGGTGATTATGAAACATAGTGACCCCACTAAACCAATTATAAACTTTCTTTTCACTGTGTACATAAATAAAAAGAAAGAAAGAAAAAAAAAAAAAAAGAGAGAGAGAAAGGACGATCATTAAATTTATTAATTTATTTTTTGTTAATAGGTGTGTGAAACCCTCCAATCATGTCGATTGTTTATACTATCTAATGAGTTAACTTCAAATCCCTTTTGATCCTGTTAAATAACAATCTGTTTAATCTCTTCCTCTATATTATCTTTTGTAAAAAGTCAAAATAGCTTATTACATCAGAAAGTGAAAGGAGTTTAAGAAAAAAAAAAAAAAAACAAGAAAAAAGTTTTATTTTTATAAATGGAAGCGCCTGTTTAAAAAAGAAATAAATATCATTGGTGAACATTCTCGTGATTATTACTTCCAGCAAAAACCACTTGCTTTAAAGCAAAGAGAGAGAGAGTCCTGAATACTACTTTTTTTTTTTCGATTTGCTATTTAAGCACTCTTTGCTAAGCTGGATTGTTTCATTGCCACGTTCTTCCATATTCAATATTGATGATTTTTGTTTGATTAAAAATAGATCTAAAACTAAAAGACATCAGCAATCAGTTTCAGATCGTTAAACGTATATTAACTTACCAACAGAAATTAATCTTGTCGTTTGTTGACCAAACAAGCGGCTCCAAACATTATATGAACGAAGCTACGTCAAGTCCTCTTTTTTTCAGTAAATATCTCAAGTAACTTAAAATACAGTGCTTCAACCCTCGACTTCATATTATAGTAATGAATTTCTATATATTCATCCCATATTTCTTTATCTCTAATAGTTTTTTTTAAAAAAAATCTTTCCAGTGTTCTTCATTACAAAAGAGAAAACCATTCATTGCTCGAACTTTGTGATAAATAATTGATCAATATATCATTGCCCGATAGTGTCTGCGAGCAATATCATAGAATCAGAAGTTGACCGTATGTTTTATAGATCCGGAAGAAAAAAAAAAAAAAACTTTGATATAAACATATGAAAAATAAAGTGAAGCTGCTCAAGGCTAGACTTTTAAAAGGGTAGTTGGAGCACACATGAATGTTTTTCTTTACAAGCAAGCACGTTGTTAACAATATTTACAAAAAAAAAAAAAAAAAAAAAAAAAAATCGCGCTATTATCCATAGTTTAATGAAGAATGAGGTTATTAGAGAGTATGAAATTATACGTTTGTTCCCTCTGCTCTCCCGTTAGTTTTATTTTCATCTCTCCTTTAATCACTTAATATAGTCATAAAGTTAATCGTAAATAGTACACGCTCCCTCTCCCTTCTCTCCTTTTTTTTTTTTAAAAAAAAAAAGAAAGAAAGAAAGAAAACAGTAAAGGGCTTTCATTTCGTATATATGATTCTGACAAGAATGATATTAAAAAAAAGTGTATCTCATTGAACTCTTCTTTTCTTATATTTTACATTTATGTATCAACTTGTTTTTTTTTTTTTATAATATTTCTATCAACCTTTATTCATTTACAACGCTCCCAATTTTTTGTTGTATGCGTGATAACTTTTTTTTCTTTCACTATGATTGCTTACTTTTGAGAGACCATATTTGTAATAACTATACCAAGATAGAAAACTATTTTCTTTCTAATTTAGTATGCAACATGAAATGGTAAGGGTCATCGATATAACCAATTTCAACCCCAAAAAGTTTTCAAAGATTTTATTTTGCATTCTGTTTGCTAAAAAAAAAAAAAAAAAAAAAAAAAGAAAAAACGGGTTCATCACAGAAATGCGTGCCAATATCGAATTTAAAATGAAAACATTGAATATATATATTTAGTGAAATCAAATTATAATCTGCTTTCGTTATTTGTGTTGCCATCGTATAATTGTGAATAAATCAAATACAATATGACAGTATCATACAGTCAACTTTTGATTTTATGATATTGCTCTTAGACGCCAAGAATATTATAAAATTGATCATCACATAATCGGAAGTTGACAAAAGCCTCCTCCTCCCTTTTTTTTTTTTTTTTTTTTTTTTTTATAATCAGATTCATCCTGGAAGTCAACGGCATCTCTCACTTGATTGTTTTAAATCAAGAGAATTTTGATTTTAATCCTAAAAACGATGTGTGTGTTATTGTTTTCTTTTTTTTTTTTTTTTTTTTTTTCCTAGAACCTACTGATGTTGCACACAGTATTTGAAAGGTAACTTATTATAAAGAGCTCTTATAAAAAATACTCTAAAACAACAAGTAGTTCTTTACCCCTTAATTCACAATGGTTAACTGCATAAATGTACACTTTGCGGGGTATCAAGAAGAGAATGACATCTTTGGGTAATTACTTGGAAGGATATGTGTGTGAATAATATGAGCCTTTTTAAGAGAAATAGTTTTTTTTTTTTTTTTTTTTTTAAATTTTTTTTTTTTTAAAAATTTTTTTTTTTTTTTTTTTTTTTATTTTTTAAGGGAAAAAGGTAATAGAAGAACTTCTTTTAAAGAAGCAGTCCCCTCTTTTTTGACTCAGCAGATTCTTTTTTTTTTTTTTTTTTTTTTTTTTTTTTTTTTTTTTTTTTTTTTTTTTCCCCCCCTATTTTTTATTTTTTTTTTTTTTTTTTTAATAACTATTTCTCAAACATGAGTACACATGCATCACCACAGCCTTTTGAAGAAAATTTATACGAGGAAGTGGAAGATATCAAGTCTACAGACAACACTGAAGATTCCTTTAAAAAACTAAAGAGAAAACTTAAAGAAATTCAAGAAGTTCGGGTTACATTTAATTATGAATTATTTATAACACGTCATCTTTAGTTGAATGCTGCTATTCATAAAGACTACACGCATGCCAAAAAGAAGATACGTAATTTGACATATGAAAGAAAGTAAGTTTTCCGTCTATAAAAACCAAGACTAACGAGGGCTTTTTTTTTTTTTTTTTTTTTTTTTCTCTCTCTTTACATATAGTCTTTTGTTGGATAGTATTTCGCGTATGGAAAGTATGGCTTCAGATGAAAGTGACAGTGATATAGATAGTGATTTGAGTGATAGTGAAGATGAATTGGATGGTAAAAAAAAAAAAAAAAAAAAAAAAAAAAAAAAAAAAAAAAAAAAAAAAAAAAAAAAAAAAAAGAGAAAGAGAAAGAGAAAGAGAATAGGATGAAAACAGGCTAACAATACTTTAGTGACTCCTACGAAATCAAAAATACTCAAGAAATTGGCTCATAAATCTATTGAAACAGGCCACGACCCAGTGATTATGGCGCCACCCAAAAGATCCAAAGCAACTATTATTCCTGTCAAAACACGCCGTGTTCAGCCTATTGATCGAGACGAAGAGGGACAACCCAAATTGCCACAGCAGATTGGCGTGTTGACTGTCTTGAAGCTCGGTCGTATTGTCACTGACCGTGCTACGTTTCATAATGAGCGATACATATTCCCTATTGGATATACAGTGAGCAGGTAAACCAATCTTTAATAAAGGACTAGAGGGAACCTAATTTTCAGAACCTATCCGAGTATGTTAGATCCCAACAGCAACACGGTCATCACATCCACCATCGTAGACGGAGGAGACGCGCCACGGTTTGTAGTCACTGCTTCAGACATGCCAGAAGATCCTATTATTGCCAATTCAGCCACAGGTGCTTGGACAGTGGTCGTGCGTAGATCCAACGAGATTCGACAAAGAGAGCACTCCAACTCTGCTTCTGGTCCTGATTATTACGGATTTAAACACCCCACGATTGCTAAACTGATACAGGATTTGGAGGGTGCAAGGACCCTGAAGAATTATGTGTGGCAAAACTTTGAAGAAATGGAACCTCGCGCTGCTAAGGGTGTGATGGCTGCAGCTGAAAAGAAGCGTGGAAATTTGGAACAGATGGGAAATGCAAACAGAAGAGCACCAAAGGAATCAAATCTTGATGTTACACCTACAGATGAAGACTTTGGAGAGGCAGATGAACTCCTGAGTGAATAAATAAATAAATAAATAAAAAAAATACCAATTTGCATTCATTCATCTTATTTGCAAAAAAAAAAAAGAAAAAAAAAAGAAAAAAAAAAAAAGAAAAACTTTAAATCTTTTTAGTTGTATTTTTTGCATGATAATGTAATTGGTTGAATTTTTATGACATGTGTATTTTCTGGACTCTATTCGGACACATTTAGAGTGTCTCTTCAATAATAATACACAATCAATCCAATTGATGACGTGAACTTTCTTCATAATCAAATTTTTGCAAAAGAAAAAGACGGATACAGATGAGTAAAAAAAAAAAAAAAATGATACTATTTATCATTGAACTATCCAAAATTAAAAAAAAAAAAAAAAAAAAGATTTATATCAAAGGCATTTGTAGAAGCAAGTAATTTGCGATTATAGGCATAATGTGATTCTTGATAATAAGAATTCTAAATAGTCAATAGTTTAATATGATTAATTAGTGGATTAATCGTTTACTTGTTATCAAAAGTTGTATTTTCCTTGATCAAAAATTACACAATCAATTGAAATACTCCCCCTCCCAAAGATTCTTTTTCGGGTGCTTTCCATGTAAGAGCATGTTGAGAAGAATATAAATTAGATGAAAGGATCTTGAGGAAACAAAGGATGGAAAAAGATGATGAATATTTTTATAGCTAAAAATTTCGCACTAGCTATTAGTAAAGTATGTCTTAAGAGTAATTTTTTTTTTTTTTTTTTTTTTTTTTTTTTTTTTTTTTTTGAAAAAAAAAA
>JNDS01004896.1:0-26228 GCA_000697035.1 Rhizopus stolonifer B9770
CACGCACACCTGGTGGCACGTCTGGACAGATCAGACCTATACAAAAAAACACAAAAAAAAAAAAAAAAATGGATGTCCAGCAACAATGAAAGTCACTTGCTATAAAGGTGACCCAACAAACGTAGCATTTACTTTTGAAGGATCTCACAACCATGATATCGGCTCTTTGTCAGATTTTGCTTTCCTTCCTGTGTCTCAAAATATAAAGACTTTTATATTACAGCAACTAAAGGAGGGTTACATGTGTAGGGACGTGCGTCTTGCCATTCAAAGACAACTCACAGTCTATGTTCAGCAAAACTTTCGGGTCAATGTCAACGGTGCAGTTACCAATGAAACTGTACACAGGGATCAGATATTAGACCCAAGCGATATCTACAATCAATATAAAACTATTCAAGAAAAATCTTATAGATATGCAGTGGATTAAAAAGAATCTATCAAATTATGGTTACAAGAGTTACAAGATGACCAATATTTGACCTTCATTGGCGACCACTTTGATACCTATTTTACTTTTGGCTTTTTTTTTTTTTCACCATGGCAACGAAACATATTGATTCAGTCTCCATACTTATGTTTGGATGCAACTCATAAAACGACCAATATTGAGAAATGCTTACTCTATACTGTTTTTGCCCGTCATCCCAAGACTGGTACTGGTTGCCCGGTTGCTTTTTGCTTTACAACAGATCATTCCGTTAATCCCCTGATCCAATTCCTCTCTTTTTTGAAGAATAATGGTTGTACCAACGTGTTGAAAATCACTATTGATGTATCAAAAATTGAATTAAACGCAGTCAGAGGTATATCCACAAGCTCAGGTACAATGGTGTTTATTTCATGTGGCTCGTGCATGGATGGGTAAAATAAAAGAGCATGTCAAGACTGGAAGCTCAATCAATAATGGTATTGTACACAAAGCCATTATTACAAGTTTAAAATCAATGATGTGGGAACGAAGCAGACCAGTATTCACGGCAAAGCTAGCAACTTTTATTCAGCAATTTGGCGAATATACGAGTTTGATCCGCTATTTAAAAACTTACTACTTTGACAATGATGCGTTCATGCGTTGGACAGCTTGCTACCAAGTAGAAGTTTATACAAATATGGAAACCAATAATTACGTTGAAAGCTGGCATAATCAATTAAAAACAACATATTTGCGAAGAAAACAAAATAGAAAAGTTGATAGATTGATTTTCATTCTTGTGAAGGATATTGAATACGACTATCAAAACAACGTGAAGAGATCGATATTGAATGTTGGTAGAATGAGCCCTGAACAAAGACGAATGAGAACCAGACAAATATCAGCAGAGGCAATAAATTCAGAATCAATTGAAGATATGATACAGCTTGAAAACGAATCATTTTACTCAATGCAATCTTTCACGAACAATGACATATTCTATCAAGTCGAAGTTGATAACAATCAAATGATCAAATGTACATGCGAAGACTTCGAATACAACAGAATTGCATGTAAGCATATGTACCTTCTTCACCGCTTCAAAGATACTATTCAACTCTATCAAGGTGGGTAAAATTCACGTATAAGTGGTTGTCTACTAATTAACGATATTAAATAGTATTTTTCAATGAGCTAATTCCAGCTGAGGTTAACCAAGAAACAGAAATTACCGAGGAGCAGGAATCATCCACTATTGATCACCAAGAAAACGATAATTTAACAAATAAGGTTGCTAATTTGTTAGCAACATACCGTGCATACAAAGAAACGCCACATTTGTTAACTGGTGATGAACTTGCCCAAGTTGAACAAGGTGCAAACATGATCATGGAGGCTATCAATAGAAACAGAAACAACTTAAATCGTCCCAATCAAAAATTTTCAACCCAAAGAAGATAATTGTAAATCTACAATATTTTGTTATTTTTTTATTTCTTTTATAATTCGCTGCAACTCTACATCGCACATTACCTTATATTTTATCCTTATTAGAATAAAAGAATTTTTTCCACTATAGCAAAAGTAATGACTAAGGTGTGTATCTACGTGACTTATTTTTATCATTTTTAATTTTAAACACCTCTTAGAGTGCGAGCTCATAAGTAAAACGCAGTGAAGAGAGCTCTTTTCCGATCTGCAGAGCGCAACAGTGATACAAAGATAGAGGCTAGATCTCAATGGGTTACCGAGCTTCTGAAGACTGATATAGATTATATGACCAATTGTGTTTTCATCGATGAGTCGGGCTTCAACATTAACATGAAACGTAGTATGGCATGGGCACCAGTGGACGAGACTCCAATAGTGGAAATTCCCAAAACGAGAGCGACATCTCATACTATCATAGGGGCAATATCACCCTTGGGTGTAATTAACGTGCAATTGAATGTTCTTAAAGTCGTTGTTGCCTCAAATTCAAAGAAGAGAAAAGGACCAGGTGGAGCTATAAAAAAAACCGGAGAAAGAGAAAAAGAAAGGTGGGACGGTAACTGGACACTATTTCAACTTTGTAGCTGAGACCATACAAATAATGAATCAATACAAAGAGTTCCGATGTCATTATTTGATAATGGACAACTGTCCCATACACAACCACGTTGATATCAGAAAGTATATTGAGTTCCATGGCTATGGATATGTTTACCTTCCACCTTACTCGCCTGAACTTAATCCCATTGAGAAATTTTGGTCAGTATGCAAAAGTAAAGTAAAGAGAGAAGCACTTTTGAAGGAGAAGACATTATCTTCCAAAATTAGGGAAGCTTGCAATAATGTGCTCACCAGTGACTTGCAAGGCTTTTGTAGATATTCAGTAGGGAAATTTGATGATTGCTTAAACAGAAAACCCATTTAATAAATTCTAATGTGCTTGATTTTTTATTCATTTTGTTCTTTATTAATGCTTGAATTTTTTTTTTAGTTAGTGCTTAGTGCTTGATTTTTATTTTTTCAACTGCTTGAAATTTTTTTCAAAAAGTGCGTGAATAATTTCGAAACAGCTGAACAATAAAGCCTTCTTTTTTTTTTTTTTTTTCTTTTTTTAGGTGAAGGATTTATCATGAGCTTATCACTTAAAGAAAAACGCGTCCAAAAAAAAAAAAAAAAAAAAAAAAAAAAAAAAAAAAAAAAAAACAATCATGCACATGACCATATTTTTTCCATGTTCCTTTATATTGAATTAATCATTTTTTTTTATATCATTTCTTCTTCCTTTTCTTTCCTTTTTTTTTATTTCATTAAAAAAAATGGAACCATTAAGAGCCCCTGCAAGAGATCCTAAAGAAATTCAAATCCTATCTGAACATCCTGTTCTTCGCAAGACGCTACCTCCCGATAGATCCTCCAACGCGTCAAGATGGCGAACAGACGACTTGGAGTTAAAACCTGACCCTTCTTTAGCCAAAAGAAAACGAAGAGGTTCTAACAGGAGCTTTACCAGTATGAATTCTGCTGAAAACGACAGACCCCCTTTGCACTCTTGGAATAAGCCTTTATCTGAAACTAATCAAAATGTTGTCACCTCTCCATTGGAATGGAATGATCTCAAAGAAGAGAAGGAAGCTAAAGATTGGAAGAAAACAGATCATCAGTCTGCATTCCAGACCGATTCAGGTTGGCCCAACCGAAATCTTGAAGAGGCCAAGCTGTCTGTCTTGTGGGAGGCCTCTGATGAAAAAGCCGGTCAAGAAGACTCAAATAGGACTGAGCATAATGCCCCGATTGGTGAAACAAACACACGATGTTCTTCCAATGTTCGTGAAGTGTCAAGTACTTTGTCTAATTCTTGGGTGGCTCCTGTTGACGTTCCCAAACAGCAAGTCACTCCAATTCAGCCTCCTGCCGATGATAATTCATTGGGGAATACCTCTGGAAATAAACCAAGTGGACCAAGTACAAATGTTGCTACTGATTCTTTTGTTAATGAATTAAATAATGCAAAGCCTCCCACCAATTCATGGGAAAATCCTTCTGTGGATGAGTCAAGTAAGCCAAGTACAGATGTTGATGTTAATTCATGGGGTGGTCCTTTTGTTAAAGAACCAAGTAATTCAAGCCTATCCACGTCTACTGATGAAACAAGCAAGTCAAATCCAATGGATGCTATTAATGCTTCTAATAATCCCAAGACTTTGATGGGAAGAGATGCTTTCCGAAACAAGCCCAAGATCCACCGTAACACGGGACAAGATGCTTCCTACGATACTCCTCCTTCTCTAGCAACTGTCGGCAGAATAACTGAAGGTGATGGCTGGGGCAACCCATCAGGTGATCCAGCAGGGGCCCATGGTGGATGGGAAAATTGTTATCCAGATGATGAAGAGAGAAAGAACAGATCAAGAACGCATACCAATGGGTCCAAGGGAGGCCCTTCTCAAAGCAAGTTTTCGGGAACACAAGGGTCTCCTATCGATTTACTTCAGCCGTCCTCTGTACTGTTTAAGCCTTTACCGGTGGAAGTGGCCTCCAGTAGCTGCCAAAAGAAAACACCGCCTTACAATCAAAACATGGATCATTCCCAACTGACTGCTGCGTCGGAAAAGGTTATACCTCATCAAGAAACAACTTCTAATCAAGTAAATGTTGATCATGGTGTTAACTCTATCCAGTTCCCTAAAAACCAAGTCCATGAAACCCAAGCTTATGGAGCTCAAGATGATAGTACTATCGACTTTACGGATTACTTGAAAGATGTAAGAGTGCTTATTTGTCAGCCCAAAGTCGAGGTTGCTAAAGGTGTTTATCAAAGAGTGCCTATCTATATGGACTCGTCCATAATCCAGATTGTTGAAGACCTGAACAATGAGCGTAAAATGGAAATGGGAAGCATATTCAAAGCAAGACTCTGCATGGCTTTGATGAAAGAGGCTGTATTGAGCTATTGCAAAGTCAACAGATTTCAATTACCTTAAATAAAAACAACAATAGCTTGAGTCATAATAAAACAAGTTTTTTTTTTTTTTTTTTTTTGTATCTATTGTCTTTATATAAATATACATATTATTTAAAATTCCCATTAATAAAGGATAAATAATAATGTTTTTCTTAAGAAAAAATATCAGGATGAAACAAGAGTAGTTTAAAGTAGTAAGGCCTTTGAAAATATTCAGTGCATACAAAATAGACTCGCAGAATACTTATTGGTTGAGATTGTGATGAACTATAACAAGCTTTTCTTCGCCCGGTAGTTCAAATTAATATGAGTTAAGTCCAGTATCAAATTTCGTATTAGCAGTATGATATAACAACTCCCAGTAAATCATATAAAAGTCGATTTCTCTATATTAAAGATTCCCTTTTTGCTATCTTTCATTTATTGTCCAAAAGGGCCCTCTCATTTGAAACATTTTTTTAGCTACCTCAATTACCCTTATGTTGTGCGGTTACTGCAATATGATCAACCTCCTCCCCAGTTAATACGGTAGATAAAGAATGTCAAAAGAGGAAAGAGAAAAAAGAACAAACTTTAAACTAAACATCTGGTTGTTTTTGAAAGGCAGTATTGATCTTCTCGGATCATAAAAAAAACAAGAAACCGCGCACATTATAAATAGGCTTAAGAAAAAGCACTTTGTATTTTTTTTTTTTTTCCTTTAACAATTTACAAATGACTTACACTCAAACTATCGATCGCTCAACTCACTCCAAGAAGGAACAAATCTCTTACTTTAACATCCTGATTGTCGGAGCCACCAATTCTGGAAAAACATCTTTTGTCCGCACGTTCTGTGAAATCCTAAAACCAATTGTGATTCGAGGCACTTTTAAAGAATCCAAAGACAAGATTCTTCTAGGAAGCCTAAAGCGCACCGATGAAATTTACACCGTATCAATGGAAATCGAACAAGATGAACGACGTACCGCTCTGTCCATCACCGACACACCTGGCCTTTTACCTGTACCTGAGATGACTGAAGAACTCAAGGCGGTTGCGAACCATATCAATGATCAATATGCGCGCACTTTTTCTGAGGAATTCAAGGTGAGAAGGAACTTAAAGGTGTCTGATACCCAGGTGCATGTCTGCCTTTACTTTTTGTCCTCGTTTGTAAAATCACATCTATCCTCCCTAGACAGATATGCCATTAGTATCCTTTCAAGTCAAACAAATGTGGTTCCAATCATTGGCAAGGCAGATAAAATAGCCATGGCTCAAGTAGCACATCTAAAGTATATAATCAAAAACGAATTCTTCAACAGCAGCGGGCTATGTGTATATGGGCACTTTGATATGGGATGTGCAGATGAAACAGATGACACCAATTTTTTCAGAGTGATTGACATGTTTGAAAAGTCCCTTGCTAAAGAAGAAGATGTGGATGATTATGCGATGGTCGATTACCTTCAACATATGCCCTACACCACGATCAGCCATGAAGAAGATTATAGTCTAAACGCGCCTGGTTCTCGACTGGTTCAACTCGGAAGGCGTTACCCATGGTCCTTTGTAGAATGCTGCAATCCTGCCCATTGTGATCTTTTGCTTCTCAAAAAGATGCTCTTGTCTACTCATATAGATATGCTCAAAGCAGATACTTTTGAATTGTTTTACGAATCCTACCGATCAAAGCAATTGTTGGAAAGCCAAAATATTCAAGTGTCTGAAACCTTTTCTCCTTCAAGATGAATAATAATAATAAAGAAAAAAAAAAACCTTTTTGTTTTAATGACGGAAGCCATTTTTTATTGACTCTGTTGCTCTTAGTCCCAGGCTACTGGCTGACATTCCTCCACTCTTCTTTTTCGCTCGGTTCATCTCATTGATGGCAGCCACTATTTCATTCATATTTGTTTCTAATACTAATCCACCTTGAATGATTTCTGCTAAAATCGCATGTACTTCATCAAAATGAAAAATCTAGTTCAGGTTTAGCTAATGTATCTAGAATAAAGAAACATACCAAGTCTAATTCACAAACGTTCTCAAAACAACGGTCTAAGCTTTCTACAAAAACCTACAAAAGCGTGTTGGTTTGTTGTTTTTAAAAGTAATTACGTTTTTACTTGAATGAGGTCCAATATGCCGAGTTCACTTTCACTTTCGTCAACAACAAACACGAAATATAAAGTTGCATAATGTCTATAAATAACGCGGGTATCTTTTCCACCGAGAAGTTTACTTCCTTCCAAGAAATTACACGATGTATCTGGTCTTTTTGAAACAAGCGTAAATATTTCTTGTACAAGTGCTTGTTGAGTAGCAATGTCCTAATAATAAAAATAAGCAACATGCCATTGTAATTTTTTTTTATAAAAAAAAAATGTTTACGATTTGTTGATAAAACTTGATAAGTCGAGGTTTACCGTGATTGTTAAATATCAATACAGATTTAATCATAAGGAGAGAAAGAAAGGTAGAAAAAAGATAAAGTGCTTTGATACTCCGTATTTCAAAAAAGTTTCTCAGCCCAATTCCCATTTTGGGCCTTTTTTTTTTTTTTTAAACCTTTTTTTTTTTCTCTTTTTCTCCCCCCCCCCCTTTGTGTCAGGCACACTTTACAATAATGCAAGTTAAAAGTTCTTCTACACTTCGACGTGGAGGAGGAAGTTCAAAAAGAAGTGTTCGCACACTCAACCCTGCACTTGTGTACGACTATGCCTTACGTTGTGCCATTCGAGCCTGTTTAGAACAACACAACAAGACAGCCAGCAAGGAAATCAAAAAGGAGAATCGCCATTCGGTGCATTTAAGTGGTGTAACAGATGTGTTTGGAAACATTGCCGACAAGATTACTGGAGAAGACGAGAAGAGCAATAAGTTGAGCAAGCCAGTGGTAGTCGGGCTGATGCGTCGATTGGAAGACATTAAGGACGGCAAGGACGTTTCAAAGCAAGAATATGTCGACCGAAGATTTGTTGCAGTCATTCGACAAATGAGAGATGAGGTTAAGCAGCATCGTTATAGACCTCAGGGATCCATCAATGACCTCGTCGTTACTTTTCTTAAACTGAGTGAGGCTGAACTCAAAAAATCCGACCCTAACCCAGCCATATGGTTCAAGGACCTGGATCGGTATGTGGTTCGGTTCACAGAGATCTTGTTGTTGGTCTTGAAGGAGGATGCACCCAACACGGCCTCGACAGAGTATATTGACTCTTTACAAAAATCAATTCTTCCTAAATCAAAGCAGCAACAGCCGGCTTCGGATCAAAGAAATAGTAGCGGAAGCGGTAACTCAACAACCGACACCTTGGACTTGATTGATAATTATCCAATGGCAAACACAATACAGAATTTGTTTCAAATAGAATCTTCGGTTCACAGACAAAAGATTCGGGATCTTTTGCCAATTTGTACTGAACAGGTAAGCTAGACAACAACAACAACAACCCCTTATGCTTGAGCTAACGATAAGCGGATCAGAATTATCTTTTAGATTTAAAGCAGTGTATTAATGCTATCAACACAAACCAACCTTTCCCGGGAAGAAGAGAAGATTTCAACTCACAACAGGCTTATGACAGTTGGGTTGCCAGAGAAAAGAAGTATCTGAACGGTTTGATGACCGTGATGGTCATGAATCCTAATCTGACATTGACCGATCAAGATGGGAGAAGATCCAACGACTCCAAGAGAAGCTCGGTAGATAAATCCGGAGACGACAGTCCTTACACCTATATCCCCAATGACCCTCGTTCCTTCTTTCGTTTGCTCATGAATATGTGTATGGATATTGATACCAATGTTTCGCCAGACTCCGAAAGAGCTAAAACCAGCGTCTTGTCTCAGTCTTCGGAAGATTTGCTTCGTGAATGTTCAAACATCTGGCGTCTATCTGCTCCATTTCGTTCCGTTCTTTATCTGGAGTTGATCAAGACTCGCATGGATACAGAAGAAATTGATATCATTGATGCCTTTGATGATGTTAGAGAAGCCATTCGTTCTCTTGACAAATGTCTCAAGGAAAACGAAATAAGAAACTGGACGATTAATGATGTAAGATAACAAGCCCTAAAAAAAGGGGGAGAAGGGAGAGGAGAAGAGAAAGCTCATGTTTTATTAGAGAGAAAGTCTTATTCGAGTTTTTGAAGGTGTAAATAATTCATGTCTTCGCGCATTGGCTGATTCCCTAAGCACTTATTGGGAAATCAAGTAAGAAAAAACACTCTAGAAACATAATCTTATACAAATATTAGTCCTGCTCTTATTCGAGATCAAATTGATTTATTGGGCGGCATTTACGAAAATCCTGCTTATCTAGAAGACCACGAAGATCCACTTGAACAGTTTTCTTTGCTTGAAGATACCATTGCTGTAAGTTACTCATTTTTTTTTTTTTTTTTTTTTTTTTTTTTTTTTTTTTTTTTTGTTAATATTAGATCCTTACACCTTCCTGGTATCGTGATGGCACGTCAAATGCCCTTTTTCGTTTTAGAAATGGAAAATTGGGCCTTTTTACCCGAAGCCAAACAAGCGCCTATTGAACTCACCTTTGAGCTTTACGACAAGGTGCTAACGCTCAAGAGACTCTATGATCAATACGGGCCCAAGCAGAAATCGGCTCTGTTCAAAGTCGAATCCTGGTTCCTGACTCATGTTCGACGATGGATGCGGTCCACTAACGAAGCCACGCCTGAATGGGTTCGAAATGCGATCAAACAAGATGAATTTAAGCCCATTAATGAGACCACGCTGCATTCGTCTTCAGTGGTGGATTTGTTCACCATGTTTCACCAAGCGGTGGAGTTTGTACAGAATTTGGAATGGCCTAACCGATTACAAGACTGCAAGTTTAATACGGCACTTTCAAAGGTGATTGGTGTCGCTTTAGAGCAGTATACGATGGAGTTGGAGGATATGATCACGACGGATATCTATCCTCGGACGATACGTGAAGGAGATCCGAACGCAGGCTCAACCTTTTTTGATAGAGCACGTAATCAATTAACGGGTGGAAAGCCTCAAGATAAGATGGGTGATGTACCTACAGACTTTTTAATGGAGGTAAAAAAAAAAAAAATTCAAAGGATATCTAATGGGTGATATTTATGTGTATTGTATTAGACATGTGTTAAAGTGAATAACATTGAAGCTTCGAGAGCCAAATTGGATCGACTGTACCAAAACATGGATGTGGATGAAATCGCACAAGAAATGCGAGAATATGAATCACAATTACCTCCTACCGTTGAAAAGTCTCCTGAGAAGCAAAACTACCTTTATTCAATCAAGATTGTCAGAGCAGAAAACCTGCCTCCGTCTGATAACAATGGTCTAAGTGATCCTTACATTGTGTTGGAAATAGACAATAAGCCAATCACACGAACAAAGACAGTGTACGAAACACTCAATCCCCGCTGGGACCAAGTATTTGATATCTGGCTTACGGAAGAAACAGTTGATGTCTTGGCACTCTTGTACGATGAAGACATGATTGGCGCTGATGAAGAATGTGGTGGTGTCTGGTTCAAACTGTCGCCTGAATACTTTGATGATTACCAAACACACGAACTTGTCTTGAATTTTGTTCCTCAAGGAAAGCTTGTTTTACGTATCAGTATGGAAGGTGAAAAAGATGATATCCAGTTTTGGTTTGGTAAGGCTTTCCGAACTCTGAGGAGAGCAGAAAATGATGTAGCTGGTCTGATTGTGGACAAGGTAAATAGTGTAATTTTCATAATTGAAACTGATCATATATAAGATGGGTAGCTATTTCCGTCAAACACTCTCGCGCAAGACTTTGGATAAACTCTTTGGGCGTGACCGTAGCTTTTTTTCCTCGTTTTCTCGAGCAACCAAGACTGTGGATCCTACACTTCAAGATTGTGAAGATGCTATCGTTCCTCTACTAGACTACATGGAAAAAAATCTCAGAATACTAAATGAAAACCTTTCTGAAACAAACATGCAATCATTGATTTTGAAAATTTGGAAAGAAGTTTTGATTGCTTTAGAAGGCGTGCTGTTACCCCCTCTTTCAGAACAAGAATCTGATATGAAGCCCTTGGATGAACTTGAATTCCTTGTTGTATATAAATGGCTGGAGCTACTCAAAATATTATTTAACGGTGGTGAAGACGGAGATGCTGTTCCATTGGATAAGCTTGAAAACTCACAATACTATGCACTCTTGGCTATTAACGCAGCATATAACCTAGAGACAGAAAAACTGATTGAAGGCTATAATAGCACGATCAAGAATCAGGTGGAGATGAAGATGCGTGGCGGAAGAAAAGCAGACAGAAGTAAATCCGTTTATCATTCAAAGAACACAGTCAAGAAAAGAAAATCAGCGACTCGAAAGTCAGCTTCTATTGAATTACCCAACGCAGATACCATCTTGCGTATCCTTCGTATGCGTAAGGAACGACAAGCCAAAGACTTTCTCCATGCCGAGTTTCAAAAGCGTAATCATCCTATCAGTACTGAAACAGCGCTTGCAGACAAATCTAGTAAAGATGCTCAGGAACAAGAAATACCTTCGATAATTTCTGTACCCACAAATGATTTAACTCCCATCAATGAAAACACGTTACCTTTAAGATAAATAAATAACCTCTTCTTATTGTTAAATCAAGATGTCCTTGAATAATTTGTTGATATTGTTAGCTATTTAATATAGATAGCAAAATCACTATTAAGGGATTCTTTTGTTTTGCTTTGAAACGTCGTTTTTTTTTTTTTTAAAAAAAAAAGAAAAAGCCTTCCTACGATAGTTTCATTAAACAAAATTAAGAGTAAACGTATCACCAGTGTGAGAAAGTGGATTGTAAAAGGTGAAAATGCTCTTCACTATTACACTAATGCATAGTGCAAATCACGAAAGAAAATGTTGCTCAATTTAGTTGTTTGAAAACTAGCTTTTATTATTATTATTCTATTAGAGTTGGTGTATACGGTTATCTGGATCCTGCATGCAAGTTCTATCAAAATGCCAAATCCTTGTTGTAAAATCTTCTGAGCATGAAGCAAACTATACACACACAAAAAAATCTATTAAAGAATTTATACACATTTAAAGTATTTTTTTTTTTTCTTCTTTCTTTTCTTTTTTTTTTTTACTTGATACATAGTAGACTTGTGCCATGCCACACTACTGACTCTTTTTGAATGTGCTTCGAATACATAGGCAGCTTCATTCGCTGTCTTAGTCTCTCTCCCCGTCTCCCAAACAAATATGCTTTGGTGACTAGATCCAGTCATGATAAACTCGCCTCCAGGCGAAACAGATAACTTGGCATCAAAGGAATTGACTTCGAAATCAGGATCCTTGTATTTTTCAGCCGGCTTTGTCAGATTTACCAAATAATGCATATAAACACTATTGTCCATGCATACACTAAATAAGCGCGATCCACTATGGTCAATCTTCATATCCGTAATCCCACGTGGAACGCCATTTTCGCTTTTAAACACGGTCGATTCCAGTGTCTTTGGACTGCTTCCTTTTCTAGCATCCCATAATTTAATCGCTCCATCTGTACTTCCTGATGTGATCACCTTGGTATCATCTATGCCCGAAAATAACGCACACGTTACTGATCGTATAGTCTAACAAAATTAACTTTGATTTCTTTATACCTAGTGATTTACCTGGCCCATTTCTGATGAAGATGTAGGTTTTGTCTTTAAATGATGTGCATTCGGCACTTTGACAATCGGATCATATATCACCACATCATTTTCCTCTTCCGAATCCTTTTGGTTACATCTCATGTCGTAAATTCGAAAGGAGCCATCCTTTGAACTCGAAACAATCGAATCTAACAATCATAAGTATAACCCCCTACCACAAAAAACTTACATGGATTTATTGGATGCCAATTCGCAGATCTCACGAGATCTTCATGTTCAGGAAAACTGGCCAAACACTTTCTAGTTTCAACATCCCATAATTTCACTAGACGATCATAAGAAGCGGTTAACAACATAGTATCGTCTTGACTCCACTTGACGTCCGATACGCCATGTCTATGACAATAAAATGTATGATGAAAATCGGAATCTTCTTGGCTGTTTTTCTTGTCCGTTCTAATTAGAGATACTCGACCGTCTTCGTCTCCAATGGCCACTACATTACCTCCATGAATCTTGTTGGCAAAATCAGATATAAGTGGTGTACAATGTTCTCCGTCTGGAAAAACAAATTGATAAAGGTAATCGCGGCGGCTGGTATAATAAGGCAAAACGCCTCTTGCTGGCACTATACATATTATTTCAGAATGGAAGCCATGTGTTTTAGTTTTTTTTAGAAAAAAAAATTAAAGTAAAAACCTTGTGACACTAAACCATGAGCTCTTTTTCGTACAGCTTCTCTTGTAGCAGCTTGTATTTGAAGTTCTTTACGTTGTATACGCATTGAAATGAAGTCTGACATTTCTTGTTTCAAAGAAAAAAAAAAGTAGAAATTTGATATTTTTTTTTTAAAGACAGGACACATCAATTGTTTGTGTAAAAAAAAAAAAAATGAATTTATTATAATACAAAATATACAAGTCTTTAGTTGACCGTAATGGTTTCAGGACGACGTTGCCAGATACCACCAGCAACAGGCAAGTAGGTATCACCCATGAGATCAGCATCTACTTCACGAGCACATTGTCTACCTTCATTAATACCCCAAACAATCAAAGATTGACCACGACGACAATCACCGGCAGCGTAAACACCTTGAAGAGCAGTGGAGTATTTGCCCTTACCAGTCTCAATATTGCTACGACCATCTTGCTTGAGTTGCAACTGCTTAACTACAGCTTCTTCAGGGCCCAAGAAACCCATGGACAACAAGACAAGATCAGCTTCAAAGAATTGTTCAGAGCCTTCAACTTCTTTCATGGCCCATCGACCAGCAGAGTCCTTAGTCCATTCAACACGTACAGTCTTGATACCCTTTACATTACCTTCGCTATCACTTACGAATTCCTTGGAGAGCACACAGTATTCACGAGGATCCTTGCCAAAGTGAGCTTGGACTTCACTGTGACCATAGTCCACACGGAACACACGAGCAAATTGAGGCCATGGGTTATCATTGGCACGGGTCTGGGGAGGTTGAGGAAGCAATTCAAAGTTGATAACAGATTTACATCCGTGACGCACAGAGGTACCAATACAATCGTTACCAGTGTCACCACCACCAATTACAATCACATGCTTGTCCTTGGCACTCAAGTATTGGCCATCCTTAAGCTCGCTGTCCAAAAGAGACTTGGTGTTGGCTTGGAGGAACTCCATGGCAAAGTGGACGCCGTTGGATTCACGACCGGGGATCTTGAGATCACGGGGCCAGGTAGCACCGGTAGCTACGATCATGGCATCATTGTCAGCACGGATCTTGTTGGCGTCAATGTCCACACCAATGTGAGCATTGGGCACAAAGTTGATACCCTCAGCAGCCAAGAGGTCCAAACGGCGTTGAACGATTTTCTTGTCGAGCTTCATGTTGGGGATACCGTACATTAACAAACCACCCATACGATCGTTACGATCATAGACAGTAACCAAGTGACCGGCCTTGTTAAGTTGATCGGCAGCGGCCAAACCGGCGGGACCAGAACCAATGACGGCCACCTTCTTACCAGTGCGGTTCAAGGGAGGTTGGGGCTTGATCCAGCCTTCGTCAAAACCACGATCGATCACGGCACATTCAATGCTCTTGATGGCCACGGGAGGTTCAGAGATACCGAGCACACAAGAGTTCTCACAGGGAGCGGGACAGACACGACCAGTGAATTCAGGGAAGTTGTTGGTCATCATCAAACGATCCAAGGCTTCTCTCCAGTTGTCCTTGTAAACCAATTCGTTCCACTTGGGGATAATGTTACCGATGGGACAACCGGTGTCGGATTGACAGAAGGGCACACCACAATCCATACAACGGGCAGCCTGTTCGTGGAGTTGGCTACGAGTCAATCTATTGTTGATTTCTTCCCAATCACCTGTACGCTTGGTAGCGTCACGGTAACGGTCTGTTCTACGCTTGTACTTGATAAAGCCACGGACCTTATCCAGCTTGGCACGACGAGACAAGATGGCTTCTTCATCCAAGATGCTATCCTCGAGATCTTCGACGGAGGGCTCGGCCTTCTTGGCGTGTTCTTGAGCACAAGGTCTGACAATAGCAGCAGCCTTTTGGATCTTGGCAGCGCGTTCCTTTTCCAAAAGGGCACGGAACTCAATAGGCATCACCATGACAAACTTGGGGAGATACTCGTTAAAGTTCTTGAGCACACGGTCGGCGATTTCGGAACCAGTGTAATGTCTGTGGTCTTCAATCAAGTCACGCAATTCGGCCACACGTTCTTCATCGTTGACGGTATCCAACTCGACCATCTCAGCATTCACCTTGGACTTGAAGTCACCTTGGAGATCCAACACGTAGGCGATACCACCGGACATACCTGCAGCAAAGTTACGGCCAGTACCACCCAAGATCACCACACGACCACCGGTCATGTATTCACAACCGTGGTCTCCTACACCTTCACAGACTGCACGGGCACCCGAGTTACGTACACAGAAACGTTCGGCAGCAATACCACGGAAGAAGGCTTGACCACTGGTTGCACCATACAAACAAACGTTACCCACAATCACGTTTTCTTCAGACTTGAATGAAGAACACTTTGGAGGGAAAATGGCAATCTTACCACCCGAGAGACCCTTTCCGACATAATCGTTCGAGTCACCTTCGAGTTCAAAAAAGACACCAGGAGCCAAGAAGGCACCGAGTGATTGACCAGCAGAACCCTTGAGCTTGACATGGATCGTTTCATCGGCCAGACCAGCTTCACCGTGACGCTTGGAGACTTGGTAAGAGAGAGTGGTACCTAAGGCACGGTCGGTGTTGACCACTTCGGCATCAATGGTCACCTTTTCCTTGTGTGTCAGGGCGTTTTCGGCTTCTTCGATCAAGTAGTTGTCAAGACGAGTGTGCAAGTTGTGCTTTTGCTTGGTCACGCAGTAGTTGGAGACATTGGGACGCAAAGAAGAAGCGGGAGTGAGGATAGGTGAGAGATCGAGGTTGGCAGTCTTGAAGGTACGAAGGGATTCGTTGACCTTCAAAAGATCGGCACGACCTACCATTTCGTTAATGGAACGGAAACCAAGTTTGGCCATGAAACTACGCATTTCTTCAGCAAGGTAGAAAAAGAAGTTGACAACGTGTTCGGGACTTCCTTCGAATTTCTTGCGTAATTCAGGGTCTTGAGTGGCGATACCTACAGGACAAGTGTTCTATTGAAAAAAAAAAAAAAAAAAAAAAAAAAAATTAGAAAATTAGAAAATCTTGATTTCATAAAAAAAAAAAAAACTTACCAAGTGACACTTTCTCATCATAGTACAACCAAGAGCAATAAGGGGAGTAGTGGCAAAACCCCATTCTTCAGCACCAAGCAAACAAGCGATGGCAATATCACGACCTGTCTTGATTTGACCATCTGTTTGAACTACTACACGACCACGCAAATCGTTCAAAACCAAAGTTTGGTGAGTCTCAGCTAAACCAAGTTCCCAAGGAAGACCAGCGTACTTGATACCGGTCCAACGAGAAGCACCAGTTCCACCATCGTGACCAGAGATCAAGATATGATCAGCCTTAGCTTTAGCCACACCTGCAGCCACAATACCCACACCAACTTCAGATACAAGCTTGACAGACACTCGAGCACGAGGGTTGGAACATTTCAAATCGTAAATCAATTGCTTAAGATCTTCAATTGAATAAATGTCGTGATGAGGAGGAGGAGAGATCAAGCCGATACCAGGAGTTGTCTTACGAGTACTAGCAATTTCCTCAGAGACCTTACCACCAGCCAATTCACCACCTTCACCAGGCTTGGCACCTTGAGCCATCTTGATTTGGAGTTCATCCGAGTCTGACAGATAGAAACTGGTCACACCAAAACGACCGGAAGCCACTTGCTTGATGGCCGAACGCATCGAGTCACCGTTGGCATCCACCTGGGAACGTTCAGGCTTTTCACCACCTTCACCGGTGTTGGACTTACCGCCAATCTTGTTCATAGCATAGGCCAAAGAAGAGTGAGCTTCCATGGAGATGGAACCATAAGACATGGCACCGGTCACAAAGCGCTTGACGATCTTGTCCCAAGATTCGACTTGTTCAATTGGAATCTCTTTGGCTTTCTCGTAGTCAAAGTCCAACATACCACGTAGAGTACACTTCTTGATAGCTTCATAAGCGTTGCGAGAGTAAGCGTCATAAGAGGATTGGTTCTTTTGACGGACGGCGTCTTGCAAGTTGGCAATACCACTGGGTTCAGCAATATGAGGAGCACCACCATCACGCCAATGGTATTCACCCGATTCAGGAAGACCCACAGGTTGGACCAAGTTACGAGAGGGATAACCGGCTTCGTGAAGAGTAAGGGCATCTAATGCAAAGATATCAAAGGTGACACCCTTGATACGAGAGGCAGTACCGGAGAAACAACGAGAGATGACACTGTCATCCACACCAAGTGCTTCAAAGATCTGTGCACCCTTGTAAGAGGCCAAAGTGGAGATACCCATCTTGGACATGACCTTGAAGATACCATTGTCAATACCCTTCTTGAAATTGTAGATCAATTTGTCGGCAGTCAAGCCATCGTGAATAGCACCCTCGCGACAGAGCTTCATCATGGTTTCAAGAGCCAAGTAAGGACAGACTGCATCCACACCGTAACCCAACAAGACACAGAAGTGGTGTACTTCTCTAGCTTCAGCAGTCTCGACCATCAACGCAATGTGACTACGTTGCTTGTTACGCACCAAGTAATGATGAACACCACCAGCAGCGATCAAGGAAGAGATAGCTACACGATCCGCATTCACACCACGGTCAGAGAGCACAATCACCTTATAGCCATCCTTGATAGACTCCGAGACCTCGTTGCAGACGCGTTCCAAAGTATTGACATATCCTTCCACACCGTCTTGCTTGGCAAAAGTGATATCGATCGTCTTAACCTTCCAGCTAGGATGTTGAGCAGACATGTTCTTGATCGCAGCTAATTCTTGCATGGATAAGATGGGAGAGGCCAAAGCCAATTGGTGACATTGGTTTTCGTTCAATTCCAAAATGTTGCCCTTGGGTCCTACATAACATTGCAAAGACATGACGATTTCTTCACGAATAGGATCGATAGGTGGGTTGGTCACTTGAGCGAAAAGTTCACGGAAATATTCAAAGATCAAACGAGGTTGTTCAGCCAAACAAGCCAAGGCGGTATCATTACCCATGGATCCCAAAGGCTCCTTACCTGTAGAAGCAAGAGGTAACATGATCAAATTGAGTTGTTCGAGGGTATAACCAAAGGCCTTGAGACGAGGATCCGATTGCACAGTGGTGGAATCTAATTGGTTAAAGTCGGCTTCCGTTTGTTTCACGAGATCTTTCAACACAATGTTCTTGTTCTTGACCCATTCGGTAAAGTTACGCTTGGAGGCGGTTTGTAACTTGAGTTGCTTGTCATCTACAATCACACCTTCAACTGTATCTACCAACAACATACGACCTGGCTTCAAACGACCCTTTTCGACCACGGTTTCAGGATCGATAAAGACGGTACCGACTTCAGAGGCACAGATCATGATGTCATCTGAAGTCAAGTAGTAACGACAGGGACGAAGACCGTTACGATCCAAAGAGGCACCACAGTAGCGACCATCAGAGAAAGTGAAGAGAGCGGGTCCATCCCAGGGTTCCATGGAAGAGGCTGCCCATTGGTAAAAGGCCTTGACTTCGGGACTCATCTGTTCGTGGTTTTGCCAGGCTTCGGGAATCATCATCATCACGGCTTCAGGCATGGTCAAGACACCGTTGATAACCAAGAGTTCGAGTACGTTATCAAAGGCAGCAGAATCGGATCCTCCTTCTTCGATGATTGGATAGAGTAAATCTAATTCATCTCCAAATTTATCAGAGGCCATCACACCTTCACGAGAACGCATCCAATTTTTGTTTCCACGTACAGTATTGATTTCACCTAATAAATGATAAGTAAAAGAGCTAAAAAAAATTTTTTTTTTTGTTTAATTACCGTTGTGAGCACACCAACGCATAGGTTGAGCACGATCCCAAGAGGGAAAAGTATTTGTAGAGAAACGAGAGTGAACGAGGGCAAAGTGAGTAGTGTATTGCACATTGTTCAAATCATGGAAATAAAGATAGACTTGCTTGGGAGTCAATTGACCCTTGTAAACAATGTTCTTGTTGGAAAGTGAGCAAACATAGAACCACTTCTTCATAGTCAAGGTGTGAGTAGCATGTTTACGCAACACATAAAGTTGACGTTCAAAATAAGCTTCATCAAAGGGCTTGGAATCATCCAAAACCACAAAAGGTTGTTCAATCGCAGGTTCCTTGGAGCGAGCAGCAGGACCAATGATGGATGAATCACGAGGCACCGAACGCCAACCGAGCACTTGAAGATGGAGAGCCTTGGCAAGCTTTTCAAACACGCTCTTAGATTCAGCCACCGAGGCTTCGTCACCCTTCATAAAAAGATTACCAACAGCATATTGACCTTCGGCAGGCAACTGGATGTTTAACAAACGAGAGGTTTCGTTCACGAAGAATTCATGGGGAATACCAGTCATGACGCCTGCGCCATCTCCGTCACGAATATCGGCACCACTGGCTCCTCGATGGGTCATGTTGCACAAAATGTAACTTGCCTCGGACAAGATCTTGTGAGAGCGTACACCTTTGACATGTACCATGAATCCAACACCACAAGCGTCCTTTTCAAGTTCGGGGTTATATAAGCCTTGAGCGGGGGGAATAGCACCAGCCCAGGAATTGTTTTCGATTGTAGACATTATTTACAATAGTTTCTTTTTTTTTTAATGTAAGCGAGAGAAGTATTTATTAAAGTTGAAGGTTGTTTGCAGTGGAGTGTGTATATATATATAAAGCAAAGAAAGAAGTAGTAATCTATATATATAAAAGGGTGGTACGGTCTCTTTCTTCAGTGCGCGTAGTAAAAGAAAAAACAAGAAAAAGAAAAAAAAAGTGTAACTGATATTTATACACGAATCAATAGTCTTATCTCTGTACATCCAAGACCAATCATCTTTAGTGTTACCTTGGATCTGATCTTTTGAGGTCACATGTTAATACGCTAAAAAAATCAGTATACATTTGCACACACATACACACACGCACACACGTTATTCTTTCTGTAAATGTATCTGTATGTTGGATCATCAATAGATAGAAAATTGTGTGCATATTTAGCAGTAAATCTATTTATCGTGCATTCATAATTCTAAACACACACACACATACGCACACTCTCTCACACACTTACACTAGATCTTTTTTTGAATCCGTTATCTTATCATTTCTAGTTTCTATTTGATTACACGGCCCCCTTTACTTGGATACTCTTTTTTTTTCTTTTCTTTTTTTCTTTTTTTTTTTCCACTAATAAAACACATTTTAGCCAGGGAACTCTACTCATTTCTCACGACACATTTTCGTTCTTTCTTTTCTGAAATGATTCATGTCATCTCCATAAAAGGTAAAAAGTACAGATCTAATTGTCCAATAGGAACCTTCTATCTCATCTCTAACAAATGAGAACGAGCTATTCTGTAACACATTTTTAGCTTATCTTATTTCCATAAAAAATCGATATCTATTGTCCCCCACATATTGAACCAAAAAAAGGGGGGAGGGGGAGTGAGCGAGAGAACACCATGTTCTCTTTATTTTTTATTTGATTCTCGTAATCGGATAAGGTCGGAAATAACTTATTTTTCCGTTACTCACCGAATTTCTCATACAAAAACTGTGTCTCATTTATTCCCACTCACTCTCTCATACACACACCAAAAAAAAAGACCTGTCAACAATTTTTTTTTTTTCCTTTTCTTTTTTTTTTTTTTTTTTCAAGCCAAAAAAAGATAAGATAATGAGAGAGGGTATATTTTCAGCTGTCACACATGATAGTGTACTCATCTTTAAGGGACAATCCATTGGCTAATTTCATCTCTGTGTTACCTTATTCCTTGGGATCACAATTTAAGAAGAAGGGACCTTTTGAACTGTCAATGGAATACAAATGAAATGTTATCAGTTAATCATACAAAAAGCCCGATTTTTTTTTTTTTTTTTTTTTCTTACCCAAAATATACTATACTTTGTACATCAGGTCAATGCTTCTCCTATAGGACTAAATCCGATCAATTCTATAAACACACATGGCACATTTTTTTCTGTAAAAAGTCTCTTTTTATAAAAGAATTTTTTTTAAAAAAAAAAAAGGGAAACTATCAATTATATCAGAGCTTTTGTATGGAGATTCAATTCAAATAAGCTCTATAAAGCATAACTTGTAAGAAAAAAAAAAAAAAAAAAAGCCGTAGAAAACATACAGGAAAGGAGGAAATCAAAAACCCTGTTTGTACGCTGTTTGTACGTTGTTTGTACACTGTTTGGACACGCGCGTTTTTCTTCAAAACAAAATGTCATGAGACTATGAGAGAGAGAGAGAGAGAGAGAGAGAGAGAAATATATCGGATGAGATCGGGACGCCTTCATTATTATTCCGTTTGTAACCGAACTTTCTCATAAGGCCATCTTTTTTTAAGGGCGTTTTCTTCACAAAAGCCAATGTAATAAACCTAACTTTTATTAAACATTATTCGAGTACACGTTTTTCTTCTTTTTAAAATCAGTATAGAATTGAGTCATACTTTTGAGAGGAATAGTCGAGTGTCCTTTTTTTTTTTTTTTTTTTTTTTTTAGAGTCTTCCTACTTTTGGAGGTCAGCCATATGTCATTGTTTTGATCTTTGTGCTTCTCTTTTATCTCTGAATCTAATAGAAGTTTCTCTAGTTTCAACAAAAAGCATCTAATACAGAGCCAAAGTAACTCTGACTTTTTATGAATATCAAACACACCGGATTAACCAAAAATTACTGGTGTACTTGAGACAAGATTTCTCTTGTCTAATCCACTAATACATTCATCGCCTCTTGTTAAGATCCGTTGAATTAAAGCAGGTATCGTACAGGCCATAGAACACCTTTTGATGAACAAAATAAAATGTCCATAAAAAAGCAAAAAGAGTTCTAAAAGAGAGTGTCATAGTCGTTTTTTTTTTTTAACATGAACTATCAAAAACAGTCAATCTTTCTACGAAAAAAAAAAAAAAAAAAAAAAAAACATATTTATGATAGCACTTTCCTATCACTTTGTGTATACTTGTTTCAAATACTAAATGGGGACTTAGTTATTGTATACCTCTTTTTATGATAAGGTTTTCTTATTCTTTGTCTGAAAGCCTAAAGAAATTTTTATATCATTTTCATGCATTGTCTTTTGACAGAAATAAGCAATACGGTAAAGGTCTAGTTGATCATAGCTGCTTAATTGTCTTAGACCTCCAAATATCAGTATAAAACCAAACTCTCGACTATAATGGCAATCAGAAACGTAGATTCTTTTTTCTTTAAGATTGATTTATTCGAACTGTTTGAAAATAAACTTTAAAGCTTTTAATCTAGAGCATGTAGATAAAAAGAAAATAATTTACATCAATAAAAAGATGCCTAGCTTTCTGATGAATAAAAAAAAAACCTTTTAAATGGATGAGAATACCACTTGATATATATTAAGTAAACCTTTTACTCTGCTTCTTTGTTTTCAATAAACATTTGCTGCATTTCTTTGGATTGTCTGGTCTTCTTCATGCTCAACAATGGCCTCTTGCTCACCAGCAGTCTCTCTCTCTCTCTCTCTCTCTCTCTCTCTCTCTGAATATGACAGTCTTCCTCCTTATTACTTCTGCTATGGCTGTTGGAAGCCTGACCGTATTATTCATAACCATATTTAACAGCTGTACATTTGTAAGACGCGCACAAAACTCAATTTAAAATATTACTTATGCTAGAAACTCTTTTGCATGAAAATAACCGTCTTTGAGATTATTTGCAAGTACTGGGTGGTAGCGTTTCCCTAGACATCAATTTAGCACCAGCAAGGTTTAAACGCGTTTATGTAAAAAAAAAAAAAAACCCTGTATTCAATCTTTGAAACCTAAGACTGGAGGACGGAAACTTTCATTTCCTTGGCAATTTCTTTGACAACATGCCCCATTTACAAATCAAATTCTTTAACCTTATTCTTCTTATAACATGTGGTCATTCCGCAACTTCTCACCTTCTAAAGGATCTTGCTGACATTGTCTGGCGGTTTTCTTAGCGTAGTATCTGTCATTGCACGCCTTTCTTCCACCCAGTTGAAGGTCTGCCTCCTCCCCCCCCCCTCTCTTGATTTCCGCTTTCTTCATATGGACCATGAGCATACACAAGTTAATTCTCTACTTCTGCTTGAAGATATCAGTCTTTTCACAGTCAGGGCACTGATACGTCACATTTACCAATTTAGGGAAAATTACCTCGATGGCCATGTTCGTCTTGGCATTCTTGATACATTCGTACATTGCATCTCTTAACAAAGTTAATTGGCGTTTGCTTCAGTAACTTCCTTCAAAGTACGACTGTTCTCTGTTGCTTATTTCAAAAGCCTAATGAGATCAACAACTTCCTCAGAGATGTTATCAACATTAGCTAATTCTTTAGGATTGCTTGACATTTTTCGTGTTTTGTAAAAAAAAAAAAAAAAAAAAAAAAAAAAAAAAAAAAAAGAGAGAACCTTAACCTCTCCCACACTTTATTTCACTTAATTAAAATGACAGCCAACACAAACTTCTTAATTCTTAAGATTTTATTTAGAATTTTACTTGGGAACTTCTTATGATTTTACAAAGCGATTTATCAAAACTTAGCACACAATTATGTTCAGCCCCCGCAGAATTATTGTCCAAATAGGCAAGCCCTAACTTTCAGATCTCTTTTTGAAATACCGCATGTATGATCCAAAGAGAATTTACGTCATGTAGCGTCATGTAGCATATGTAGGTGTCATAGAATAAAAGGATGTGATTTTTCTTTTCTTTTGAGAAAATTTAAAAAAAAAAAAAAAAAAAAAATGTCCAACCAAGAACAACAACAAAACATCAACACTTTGACACACCCCTCTGTCTACCGTGATACAGTGAACTGTCAAGCAAATAATTCAAATACAGTTGATGCAAGTACCCAAACACAAACAAAAAGTGAACAAGATAATGATAACTGGGATCTGTATCCTCAATTGATTCGAAAAATTGAAAACGAAGGCTCAGAAAACCAAGTGAAGCATCTTCATGAATTAGAAAAGTGAACGGCATAAATAAATAAAGAAATAAAGAAATAAAGCTTCCTGTTTTTCCTGTACTGGATTTGTTATTGATAATTACTATATATGTTCAATTTAAATCATTGTATTCACTAATCTATTTTTATTACAAGTTGTGTATTTATCAGCCTACATACACTTTTTTTTTTTTTTTTTTTTTTTTCAAGTTCAACGCGTAAAAAGCCACTTAAAAGCGCGTATTACTTTATCACTTATTTCATCATTTAAATACAAAATGGCTACAGCAATGGACATTGATACTCCCAAACAGTCTGGTTCTAACATTGCAGAGAACGACTTTGTTTTACCTTGGTAATTCTTTATTGAATTAAACTTGCCATGTATACAACCCACAAAGATTAAAGATAACGTTAGGGTTGAAAAATACAGACCCCAATATTTGAAAGACATTGTTGGAAATGAAGATGCTGTATCACGTTTGATGACAATTGCCAGAGACGGAAACATGCCGAATCTTATATTGACTGTAAAATTAATATTTTATTCGTACAGAAACTAATAATGAATAGGGCATGCCTGGTATAGGTAAAACGACCAGTGTTCTCTGTTTAGCCCATGAAATGCTCGGGGCTTCATACAGAGATGCCGTTCTTGAATTGAATGCTTCTGACGATAGAGGTATTGAAGTTGTCAGAAATCGAATCAAGACGTTTGCTCAAAAGAAGGTTACTTTACCACCTGGAAAACACAAACTTATCATTTTGGATGAAGCTGACAGTATGACTGGAGGTGCTCAACAAGCTCTTCGAAGAACAATGGAAATTTTTTCAAATACCACTCGATTCGCTTTAGCATGTAATCAATCTAACAAAATCATTGAACCCATTCAATCCAGAACTGCAGTTTTGCGTTATACGAAACTTACAAACGAAGAAGTTTTAAAGAGATTATTAGAAATTTGTCAAATGGAAAAGGTAAGCTAAAAAGTTATAAAATAATGGAAAAAAAAAAAAAAAAAAAAAAAAAAACTTATAAAAGATAGGTGGATTATAATGACGAGGGACTGGAAGCATTGATATTTACGGCAGATGGTGATATGCGTCAAGCTGTAAACAATTTACAATCAACATATTATGGTTTCAAATATGTAAATGCAGAGAACGTATTCAAAGTGTGTGATCAGCCTCATCCAATGGTTGTCCAACAGATCATAACCTATTGTTCGGAAGGAAAATCAAATGAGGCGATTCAATGCATGGAGGAGTTGTATTATCTTGGTTACTCTTCGCTTGATCTGATCACCACCATTTTCCGTATAGTGAGAAGCTTTAATGCTCTAGATGAAGGACTTCGATTGGATTATTTAAAGGAAATTGGATTTACGCATATGCGTATCTTAGATGGACACCAAAGTATTATACAATTATCAGGAATGATTACTAGACTTTGTAAAATTGGAATGTCAAAAAAGCAAAAATAAAGTCTTTTATTATTCAGAAAAAAAAAAGCGTTCTTCATCGGAGGGTATCTCAAAGCCATCTTCTGTTCTATAAAGAATATCTTGTATTTCTTTAAAATAGTCCATTTCGTTATCGTTTCCAAATATTCTCAATCGATCTTGGACCAATATTTCGATCTCTCTTAATTTGCCAAAATAGAAATCGCGTTCCTTTTCAAGTCCATGCATTGTCACTCTAAGGTTTGACATCTTCTTTTCATTTATATCCAGCTTTATTTTCCCTGGACCTACTACTGACCTCTTTACTATCAAAAAAAAAAAAAATTTTTTTGAATTTTTATTATTATTATTATTCTATTACCTTCTGTAGTTGGTTTGTTGCGTATAAAACGCAATGATTTTGTTCCTTCACCTTCACGACGTTCAAAAGCATTATAATGATCCCCAGAAAAACATTGATCCCAATATTTTTTTATCCATTGAATAAATTCGAGATTATCTTGAAATTTACATTTTAATAACCTATCAACTGGTATAATCTATTTTCCCCAAAAGAAAATGTTTAAAATGTTGTGTTAAAAAAAAAATAAAAAAAAAATTACCTTGTCAATTCTATAATTTTTTTTTTTTTTTTTTT
>JNDS01004897.1:0-12259 GCA_000697035.1 Rhizopus stolonifer B9770
GAAAAAAAAAAAAAAAAAAAAAAAAAAAAAAAAAAAAAAAAAAAAAAAAAAGGTTGGGGCTATTTATTAAAAGGAGGGACAATTAGTTACAAGGAAATTCTTTTGTTCAACGTACAAGCCAAGTGTGTAAGTTTAAAGCAATATATGGTGTACACTATTAACACGCACAAAAAAACAGATACGGAAAGATTGATTGAACGTGATCAAGAGACATGCATTATTGATAAAATAGAAGAATTTATGGAGGCTGCCGGATTCCAGATCATTTCTTATACCAAAAAATCAACCTATCCTGGTAAGTCCTAGTAAAAAGTAAAAAAAAAAAAAAAAAAAAAAAAAAAAAAAACAACTAAGATTTGTAGGTCGTTCTGATTGTCTGAACCGTGAATTCCTTTGGGACATAAAACATATATTCAACAACTGCCAACCCTTTTTACAAGCTCCTCTAAAACTGACAGACGATGAATTCCCCATATTTTTAGACAAGCTACTGAATGAATGTCAAAAATCGCCAGAACCTCGTTGGGATATATCATCCACACTAAGTAAAAATCCTCTCTAAAACAACAATCACAACAACAATAGCAACAAAACACTCATTTATTCATTCCGCCATTTTTCTTTCTTTTTCTACACCATTTCCGGAAATAGATCACAACCCTGTTGATGAATTTTTCCCTTTGTTCCTCTAAAAAAAATTTTATTACAATAAAACTGTACTTTTTATTTTTTTTTTGGGAGGGGGTGATCAATCGATTGTCTATCTCTATTAGTCTAACAACTTTTGTTGTATATAAGGTTTTTTTTTTATATTGCTTTCAGTTTTGTAACTCATTATAGAAATTGTTTACTAAAGAATATTTGGAACCTATGCATCTTATCAAAAGCCAATGAATTATTATTACTCTCTAATCTTCACAGTTCCTTTATATACTCTAGTAGTCAATCTTTATAATATATGTTCAATAATCGGCTTTGAGCTACTCTCAAGTAAAAGATTTTCCCGGCGTTTTTCATATTAAATTTATTTCATATCAAACCTTGTGTCACTTGATATGATCAACTGGTGTCACTTTCATTATTCATCAAAAATCCTCAAACTTTTGAAAAATACACATAAAAAAATATACCCGCTTGTGAAAATACTCCAAATAAATGTAACACTGCATTTTTTTTTCTGGTTATTTTTTACAATGCTTTCTCGTTATTGTAAAGATGCTCTGTATACGGGGCAAAGCACTACTTTCAGATAAATACAGGAACTTGAGAGCCTATCTTTGAAGCTTTCGGACTGGTATTTTTTTAGTGTTTCAAATTATTGAATATTTGGTTCAAAAACCTTTTGATAAATGTGCTAATACCTTTCAATAGATGCTATTTTTTTATGTATCTTTGCTTTGTTGCTTGTAATGCAAGTTATCCGAATCACTGACCACAAGATTCGGCCTTTCAACAATACCTGCTTCACATAAACTATCATAGTCATTTTGTTGCTCTCATGAGTATGCTTGAGCCAAGTAAAGGAATAAGTCTTATATGAAACGGGTAATTTTTGAAATGTTTTCCGTAAAGTCATAAGAGGAATGCTTAACCTAAGCAAGTACATCGACGAAGGGTATGAAACTGAGTGTTTGGAAGGAACAACTAAAGGCGGAAGAATCCTAATAGTAGCCTGTAATAATAATGTTAAATTTCGGATACTTTGTTTGCCTCTAGCCTCCCAACTTTTTTGTTGAGTCAATGAACAAACCTTCGCATGTGTTAGCAGTTGATACTTCTTGGTGTATGAGCAATAAAGAAGCCTCTTCTGTTATGGCTTTTGCTAGGCAATTCAATTATACTAACCAAATCTACTTTCATTCTCGCCATAAGACTATTGTTGAAAATCACATTTTACAAAGTGAAGGCTGATACTAATTGCTCTGATGTAATTAATAAGCTTCTAGTGAAAAATTCTAAAATTTCTTTAGCTTTTGTTGAAAACTTTTATGAGTCAACTACAACATCCTATCCTCACCTTTGGATGTTTTCCAGCTAATCTCTTATATGACACAAAGAATTCATGGCCGTTTCTATGCCTTTATTGAGATTGGTTGCGTCAAAGCTCTAGAATTTACTCCTCCATTTCTTTCTTAATTTCAAACACATTCGCGTATTGTTGTTCATTATCCGAATATTTTGACACTATTGCTATTTCAACTCGTCATTCCCAAGCAGATCACCGTTGCCCAGTTAATTATCAAGTCTTGATGTCGCTAATTTACAAAATACGATCAACAGCTCAAGTTCTAAATAAAGATTATCCTATTCAATATAATTGATGTAGCTATTTTTAACTAAAACAATACCAATTTCTTACAGGCTGAAAAATAAAAAGCTTGCTTATATATATATATATATATATATAACTGTGATTGCCAATCTGACTGTATCAATACAAACACTCACTTTTCTGAGGAAAACAAAAAATGGCCCTCCTGCATTAGAAAACCTGCATGACGTCGATCAAGAAACTGTATACAAATATTTACTCACTTTTTGTGTGAAGGGATTTATTAGAAGAATTACAATTAAAAAATACCATAACATGCTACAATGTAGTTTTTGTCTTGCAAAAAGATAAAAAAGACGATTTTTTTTGAAGTTTAGGAAATCTAAACCTGTGAGTTATACGTTGAAACAAGCCTCTTTTGCGGACAGTTTTACAGTCATTGTTCTTTTGATAACTGGGAAATTCTTCTACTGGATGATCTTGTAGTGTAGTGTCTGATGAATTGTTGGTATTTACAAGTTTAGCTAAGCATGTATGAGATACAGCCGCCAGATCCACAAAAGATTTTGTCTTTTGTAACCGATTCTTGTCTACTTCATCGTCATCATCGTCATCATCGTCATCTTCTTCTTCTTCTTCTTCTTCTTCTTCTTCTTCTTCTTCTTCTTCTTCTTCTTCTTCTTCTTCTTCTTCCTCTTTCTCTTCCTCTTCCTCTTCGTCAAGTGAATGGTCACACATGTGGTAACTTTCTTTTCGATAAATTTTTGCTTTTTGAAATATCGATTGATAATTGATCAAGAAACTCTTGCTGTATTCAGCTTCATATTCATATACAGTTGGTGGATTAGCTGAGAAACTAACTTTTCGGTCACTCTTGGATGGTTCCTGTTGACTAGTCCATAGTATCTGATGATAAAATCCAACAACATCAATGCGTTCTCTTTCCGATGGCCACTCTTTATGCTCTGTCATTAAAAAGAAATAAAAGAAAAGAGAGAAACAATAGGTGTGCTTCTTTTTTTATATATTTTATTAATAGAAAAAGAGCAAGGGAAGCAATTTATCACGCTCGATTAATTAAACAAAGAAACAGCAGACGAAAGGCTTCGGATGCAGGAGTCAATTGAACTATGGAAACTATAAATTTATTATAAAAAAGACAACACTCTGCAAATCTTTTATTTTAAGCACAAACTCACACACAAAAAATATTATTAGGCAAATTCCACGTGTAATTTTATTGTCTATTAAAAGAAATCTATTTTTTCTTTTGCCTCAAGCCTCTTAAAAAAAAAAGGTATCGGATTGTTAGCAAAAATAAACACATACTGTTATATTGGCATCGACCGATTGAATACACTCTATTTGACGTATACCTGTTGAGTCAAGGTTTGTAATCTGACCAGCCAAATTTGCTTTTATAATATAGCCAATTCCATAAGACGCGATTTTGATCAACAATCCTTTGCTGTTTTTGACAGATATAATAGTAGCTCGGAATTTTTTCCATCATTCTATACAATGGTTCAATTGTAAAGCTAGAAGATATCAAAGCAAATCCGCATATTCTTAGTATATTCAGTCAACGTACCAATTTTTTTTAAAAAAAATAAAATAAATAGGTCAACCCTATTGCTCAATCTATATGGTTAGTTATTGTTAACTAGTCAAGATCTTATGGTAATGTCTTAGAGAATCAAAGCGCATTTACAGGCAATTACTACAAGACGCTACATTATGATGAACGTGTAGATGGTGAGGAGAGTTGCGCAGAAAATGAAGATTCTAAAGTCTTCAATGAAATAGAAATAAAAGGTAGTGCTCTGATGTTTTTAGTTTGGCTTATCTTTTCAGCGGTGTGTGCGTGTGTGTGTAGTTTAGTGACATTTTGAACGATCAATGCGTGACAAATAGTGAAGAAAAGAGATGAAGAAAGATATCGGGACATGACCTTTTTTGGAAATTTTAACCTGCCGCAACCAATCATGACAATCGGTTTATTCATGCAGTCAAAAGCTTGATGGCAGTAATGTTCAAAAAGATGACGCCCTAATTAGCGTCAAAGGGTAATGAAGTAAAGCACGCTCTAAGAATTATAGATGTCATAAAAATGTGGATAGCTTTCGCATGCTTGTTGTTATCTAAAATATAGGTTATATTCCACATTCTTCTGCGGTTTGAAAGCTATTAAATCACGTTAGATTTTTGAATTCGTTACAATCACACTTCAAATTTATTTAATTTCAGTGATTGTTTGAATCGCAAGGACATTTACTCAAACTGATTAGCGAGGATGAAATTCTTATATTCTATCTGCTGGATGATTTCGACTTGTACTTAGGATATATGTTTTGCCTGAATGGAAATGGCAAACCTTCTTTTCTCTTAAAAATGGTGACGTTAGAGTGCTTAAATATCCCTTGCTCAATACATAAAAAACCGATGTACACGTAGAACGAGAATGCTTTACTGGCGGAATTTTTTTTTTAAAATGAGTAGGTATTTCCAAATGAAAGAATAATTGTTTTTACTGTAACATGGCAAAGCTCCAAAAATGGTATCAAAAAGGAGAGGTTTGAATCAGCAAAAAGTTTCCATTAATCTTATTCGTTTCTTGAGAAACAAGGTTATGAATGCAACAATACACTCAACCCATTAGCTTTAATAAGCCAATTTATATTCAGAACTGATCAATCTTTGACAGTGTGTATGCTTAAGATTTCTTTGACATAACATGTGGTTATTTTGGCAATACTTGTAAAGAATAACTCGTACATTTTTTTAATCGTTCCGAGAAAAAGAAAATATTTACAAGTGAACCTTGCTTTTTTTTTTTTTTTTTTTTTTTTTTTTTTTTTTGTATCGAGATATACCACTCATCATATACAGTGTATCGACACCACATGTGTAGATATTTTACAGACCATCTAGACTTGAATTGAACTCCACCTTCCCCTTTCAGTGGAAATCATTGGATGATAATAGCAGCTTGATGTTTAGTCAAAGAAAGTTATACAGTGTTCATTCATGCCTTTCTTCTTCTGGTAATCACCAGATATATTTACCTTAAAGGTTGAATAAAGAACCCCACAGTCCGATGACCAAAATTGCCAAAAAAAAAAAAAATTCCAGAAACCCCCAAAAAAAAAAAAAAAAAAAAAACGAAAAAAAGCCCGATAGCCTGTATGAAGCAAACAGCAATAGGAGATACAAGGAGTTCAGTTTGAAATGATTGAAATGATATAAATTGAGCAAAGTTCATTTTTACACACTTTACATATCTCGACGTATTTAAATATACGCAAAACGAAAGTTTGTACATACTGTAAATACCTGCACATAAATATATGGAAAATAGAATAATAAGCGAGATTGAGCAACTGAACCAAAAACCAATATCGGAGGATTTGCTTTTTTATGTGACCATTCAAGCCTACTCTGCTGTGCCAAAATATCGACTAAATCACGACACCAATTCAGCTATATTCTCGGCTTCAGATAGATTATGCAGTCAACTCCCTTCTCTTTCGAGTTTTATTACTTTGATAGTCAATCGTGCAAGAGTCAAGGCTGGTACCTTACTCGGTTCTCTAGTCTTTTTAACCAAGATGACCAAGAAACTACCCACCACTGCCCGAGGTATGCCCTGTACATCCTATAGAATCTTCTTGGCCTGTCTCATCGTCTCATCCAAGACATTTAACGACGTTTCACCCAAGAATTCGTATTGGTGTAGACAAGCCATCTACTTTACTCTAGGGGAGATCAACTTGATGGAAAAGCAACTTTTAATATTATTGGTAAGTACATAGAGAGAAAGAGAAGGAAATAGATTCTGATACTTTATGAATAGGAATATCGTACGTGGATTAAACCAATTGAATTTATAAACACTTACAATGATTTTCACCTTTTTGATCTTCATATGCTAATTAGACAAGCTAGTTGCGTATCAGCAATCAAGCAACACTATATGAACCAAGATCACATTTATTCAAAACCCTCGGCAAGTACCCTCGGTTACTCGGATGATTCTCTTAATCAAACGGAAGATAGCTCAGAGGAAGATTACATGAAGACGTGCCAAGGATCTCTCCTTTCATTGAAGGAGCTCTCTGATACCTGTGAAATGGGCAAGGAACATATGATTACAATTATCGATGAAAATTTCAACATGGAGAGCATGATATCAAGTAATCAGCAACAGCAACAGCAATAACAATAGCAACAGCAACAGCAATAACAATAGCAACAGCAACAACAACAAATTTACTACTCTACTACTCTATTCATCACATACTCTTCTACTCTTCTGGTGTTCTGATCCTCTGATTTTTTTCCCCTTCAACTCTTTTATTCTACAAACTTACATCAAATTTACTTTTTTTTTTTAACAAACTTTCAACTACAAAGGTTTCTTGAAAACTGTTTTCACAACTTTTGATATACAACAACTTTACTACTCTACAAAATAGCAACATCAAAAATGTCAAATTTACTACTTTACAAACCTTAAACTACAAGGGTTTCTTGATAACTGCTCTGAAATAAAAACTTTGATATAAAAAAAACACACGATTTTAATTTTTTGCATGATTTCACTTTAAGATTTCTAATTATTATTATAAGAGGGTATTAAGAAGTTATAATCTGATGATCCATAAATTCCAACTTGATCAAAGCAAACAGTATATTCTGCAAGACGTGAACCATGACCAAGATAAAGCCAATGATCATCTCTGGGTATCTTTTAAACTCTTCAATCGCCTGTTGTGTGACGGAATGATGAAAGAGTCGTTTAAATGTCCAGCGTGTGATGAGCGAACTGGTCAGTTCACTAGTCCAAATCACCAAGGCTGCAATAAACGTCCGCAGATGATTATAAGGATTACCATCCTTGTCGTCCATGTAGAAATAAGGATAGGCTGCTCGGTTGGGTCCAAAATGTAAAATATTGACCCAGTACAAGAATCCGAGCATAGATGTGTTTTCGGCCAAATTACGGAGATAAAAGGACCGGGCAATCTTTTGTTTGTATTCACCATAAGTTAACGTCACGCCCAAAATACGAACCAAGAGGTGGTAGACGGTCTGGGTCATGACAATCGGATAGTAGATGCACACCCATAGAAAGGATCCGAGCTGGACAATCGCGAACTGGTCGACGGAACGTAGTCTGGCAAACAAGTTTCGGTAAAAAATAAAGTAGATCATAAAGAAATAGAGTCTGAAGATACTCGCAAGTGGATGGGATCGGATCTTGCGGTAGATAATCCAGTCTGTCATGGCATCCATCACGTAGATGGCCGATACCCAGCTGTAGACATACACAAAGGCGTCCATGGGTGTATGTGGCATCGTGGACAGAAATAGATAGGCGTACATTTCTCCCCCGACTAATGCCAAAAGAGCGATGCTCAGTGCTGTACAGAACCACAAGAATCGTCTGTAGGAGGCCGGTTTCTTTCTTTTGAGTGGGTGGTTGGGTAAATACCGGGCGTATTGCATCTTTTGGTTGGCGCTTTCGGTGGCTATACGATGGCGAATCTTTTGGTGTTTTCGCTTTCGTCGGATGATGGAAAATGCGGTGATGAGTGGCATGGACATAGTGAAAAATGTCAAGCCGATCCATATAAGAGAAAGATTTCGGAGCGGTGAAAAGTAATAAAATGTGATACCAATCGCTTGACTGACAATCCAAAAGAGTATAAATGTAAATTGTGCACCTAGCTGTTTTGTATACCACTGAAAATTGTCAGTATAAAATAATGAAAAAAAAAAAGTTATTACATTGAAAGCATAAATGCTGAATAATTTCGTAATAAGAAATAAAGCGATGGCGTTATATATGCCAAAGTACCAAAAGAGATAAAACCAGAAATTCATATGAATGGGAATATTTCCTTGGTAGTCACAGGGCAAAGTGGGACAGTCGTCAAAAGGAATTGGCATGGAACACCAGATAAGGACCTGATGATTTTTTCAATATTTTTGTTTGTTTCATAAATTTTGCTTACAATTATCACGGGTAGTATATTCAATATACAAGCCCTCTTGACAAAAGATTCCGTCCATTGACTGACTCTTGATGAAGTAGGTAAGATAATTTTGTATATCAAAGGCGTTCTTTCATCTATTTCCTCTGTTGGGTCTAGCCTCAATATTGAATCCGAACGCCACAAGTCCTCAGAACTATACTTTGTTTTGTTATAGGAGTTATATCATGGGTAGACTTACATTCCATAAGTCTTCACAACTTCCTTCTTGAAATTGCGTTAGCATAAAAGGTCAATGAGGTCGGAAAGAAAGAGAAAAAAGGTATTATGACAAAAAAGATTAGCGTAGACGTTTTAAAAGTGCGCTGGTGGATATAGCAGTAACATATGAATTTCTCCCTTCAAATTCTCTTGAAACAGCAGCAGAATAATATGGCTATACGGTTTCCACTGCATAAAGTATCCTTAATCCATAGAACATGTTATAAACAATAATGCGTGTAGCCAGAGTAATATACCACTGTCTTTCAAATGTTAGTATTGGACACAAGTAAACCAACTATAAATTATGTTTATCTTCAAATAATTTCTCTTTAATCTTAGCAATCTTTATGCAAGTACATCAAGATTGCAAATTTAGTAACTGTTGCTGATTTATCTGTGATAATCTTAGCAGAATTCGTAAAGTCAATTCTTTCAATTCATCTTCTGGTGAATTCTCTAAAAGATCTAACAATAAAAGTGAGTTTATTGTTTGTTATTGCTATTTACCATCCAGCCAATCTTTTGTTTCCTTCAATTCTTGTAAGAAATCTTGAAACAAGAGAGCTTCTTGGTCTTTGTAACTTTCCAAGACAATGACTTGAATACCTAAAAGTAAAGCTTTTTTACAAGTAACATTGGAATATCTCATAGACAGTGCAAATTCGAAATATTCTCTAACGATACTTCGTTTATCCGGTGTATTAGCTATAAAACAAAAGGGGGAGAGTGTAAGAAAGAACAAGTATAAAAGAACTTACTTGAGCAATGCATGATAATGTTTAAAGTCATGATAAACCTTTCATTCAATAAAGAATTATTTCCAATCCAATGTCTAAAAAAAATTACGTTGAATTTTTTTCACCTGATTCCCAACCTTCACCCATCTTTTTTACTTTTTATGACCTTGAGCACCTTCCCACCAACCGACCAACAGTGGGAAAAAGAAGACAGGGCCAGCCAGACCTGCCAATCTATTCTTGACTGCCTTCTTCTTGTTCTTTTCAACTTGAATTCGTTTAGAAACAAAAAGAGAAGTACCCAATCTGTCTGTCAGATCCTGTATGGGCTCTTGTTTTGCTTCTGCTTCACAACCTGCCAACTCTCTGACGGCCAGCGTGATGGAAGACAAGATGACTTGAGATTGTCCAGCAGAAGTGTTTCTGTCATACATTAGATCAATCACATGATTTGTGACTTTTTCGGGCACACTGGCAATTAAGGCAATCAAGGCTTCCCGTTGTAATGTTCTGAAATTATCAAGCTCATATGTTTCGGGGAAACAGATCAAATGTTTGGCCAGTTCTTCTGAAGATTCTTCAAGTTCAGTTCCATTGCCTGTTGATTGTCGAATCATGTTTTCCGCTGCGTTTAATCCAATCTCTAGTTTCACTGGATCCTCTTTGTCTTGTAAATAACGTACTAAATCTCTTATAAAACTAAAAACATACAGGCTGTTTAATTATCATTCTCCTCTTTGTTGTTGTTCTTACGCTGGCTTTTTATGATTCTTTGCATCGGATTCCCTTTTGTTACCTTCGTCATCTGATTCTTCGTCCATAGCATAAGCTTGAAACTCGTCGTCACTTTCTTGGGGAATATAAGTTGCGTCAGGATCCAACTCTTCTTCTTCACTTTCGACTTCCAACAAGGGATCTATCTTGACCAATTCCTTTGGTTCTAAAGGTGCCACTGAAACCCCATAAATTTAAGTACAAAGTACATGCATACTTATTTTTGCTCACTCTCTTTTGCATTAAAAATAATCTTTTTCCATTCCAATAACTTGGGTTCTCCCTCCAATAATCCAGTATTCAAAGGTTCTTTATCCAGTTTGCTAGACACTGCTTCTGCCACTAAAGCACCCAACTGTGCCGTCGCTCGATCCCCTTGATCAAAATAAAACGAAACACTCTTGACTAAATTTCCCATTCTTAAATTTTGAGCATATCCCAACAGTACCAACATGCCCACCGTCACATCTAACAGAAAAAAAAAGTTCATTTCAACAACAACAAAAGAAAAACTTACATTCTTTTTCGTGCCGACTAGCATGTTTGATAAAAATCGAATCTGACCAGGTATTAATTACTTTTTCAGTGATAGGTTCCAAATCTTCAAGACCTGCATGTACAGCAGCAGCCACTGCTAATCTTGCCAACTGTTCATTTGCCAAAGACCATTTATCTAAACGAATCAAGGCACACGTTAAAAATTCATTGAGGTCTGAAAATAACAATGAACTGAGTTGGTGTGGATGTTTGACGTGTTCCAATAAAGACTGTATAATCTTGTCTGCTGATACTAGAGTCGATGCGTGTTTAAATAGGATGGGAAAAGGTGTTGGGTCTACTATGGCAGATAAAAGTCTAGGCATCACCTTATCTACAAACATTGAGTCATATTTCTTTTCTATTAGAAATTTACCTTGGTGGCCTTGACGACATAATTTTCCTAAAAGTTCTCCAGAAAAAGTACAAGGATATTGAGCAATCAAGTGAGCCCATTGAATATAAAACACGTCACTATCAAAGGATCCCAACAGGTTGGCCAGACGAGGAGGAATAGAACAAAGTAAGGAACAAACAAACGCAATCTGGTCACGTTCCAAATACTGATAGAATGGAAAGGCGACGATGACCAGTCGTTTGAGAGCAGCTGTATAGAACTCGATGGTGTCGAGTGAGTGTTGATCAGAAAGAGATTCAAGCAAGACGGGTAGACTGGTCTTGATCATAGTGATGGCTATTTCAGGAGAGGCTGATTCGAGCCAGAGTGTAGAAAAGAGAGGTGGACGAGTGAGTGAAAGTTGCCAGTAGGGTAATATGTCATGAAAGACTTTCCAGACATGTTTTTTCCAGGCTGAATCGCGTAAGATCATGAGTTGTTGTGAGTCATTGAGGCTGGTGAACCATTCTAAAGGAGTTTGAATACAGTCAAGTACTGAATCTAAAGAATCGAGTTGAATAGAGTTGAGATTGTTAAGTTGTTGAATTAATGCTTGTGTTGTAGTCATTAATAAGAAAAGAAAGAAAAAAAAAGGTTTTTTTAATTTCCGAGAAAAAGGAGCCTCAAATGATGTGTGTGCTTCCCCCCTCCCCCCAACCCCACACAAAAATAAAGACAGAAACTGTCAAATAAAGAAAGGCACACTTTGAATTATTCAAAAAACGGACTATGGAGACTTGATTGGCTATCTTTTGATTTTTGCTAAACATCAGAAAAGGATTGGAATTTATTTAACAAACAGCTTGTAATATTTGTTTTGATAAATAATGTAACACTTAGACTTCTTTATTATTGTGAAGTATTTATTCACTGTATTAGTCAGTTATACCAAAGAACAAGTTTATCAATAAAAGTTGTCACATTGATACCTGTTTATTTACCAAATTAATTATTTAGTCTCTTCTTTAGTTTGAACATCTCTCTAGTATATTTCACCGAAGAAATTTGGGGGACGATTTTTCTTACCGAATTCAATCCTATTGACCTTAATAAAGCAAGCATTTGCAACACAAAGTCTCGAAATGGAATTTGTACTCAAAATTTTAAGAAATGTTTGGTGTCTATAATTGATGGGCAGCCCCATGTGATGGGAAATACTGCTTGATCTGTAGAAGAGACAAGTATAAACCCCAACCAAAAAATAAATAAATATATATTTTTTTTCTCCTCCTTTTTTTTTTTTTTTTTTTTTTTTTTTTTTTTTTTTTTTTTTTTTTTTTTT